>JAJIBD010024335.1:0-281922 GCA_021461705.1 Cryptotis parvus | reverse complement strand
TAAAAACCATAATATGATACCAATATCCAAGGACAGTAGAAAGACAAGGAGGTTTGGTCCATAGTTGGAAGCAAGCTTCAAGATCTCATAGTTGGGATATGGAAGGAAACACTATGACAAAGATAGTGGTAAATGACCTCTGTATAAAAACTGTGCACAGAATAGGTATAGGAGCAAACATGTTAACCTCTCAGTATTGCAGACCATAATACCCAAGGGGAGAGAGACAGAGGGAAAAAGAAGGGAAAGTGCTAGCCATAGAGATAGGCTGGGGCGTGGTGGGTGGGAGGGGTTGTAGTAGGGTAAGGGGACATTTGGTGGTGGGAAATGTGCACTGGTGGAGGGATGGGTTTGGAACACTTTGTGACTGAAAACTGACTTTGTACAGTGTTCTAATTGTATGGCACTGTGCCTCAATAAATAATATAAAATAAAATGAAGTAGAAGCCATTATAAAAGCCACTACATCAAACACTCAAAATGTTTTTTTGCAACAGGCTTTGCATTGTATTTGCAAATTAATTTTTCATTTGAAAAGTTTATCAAATAAAAGTTTGTGTAACTAGAACTTTGAGCATGAAAATTACAGGCACTAGTTATATTAGAGTAATGAAATATTGATAACATCAAGCATCAAGCACTGGTTTAGAAATATAGTAATTAAATAATAACTGCCAAATTGTACTATCTTTCTTTGAGACTCATAGCACCTCCACACTTAAAAGATGGAAAAAAATGCCAATATTTCAGTTAACTGATGCTTCTGTCCTTGTGAAAAAATTTACTATCACAAATATATACTATATAATTACAAATATATAGAGAATAAACATATTTAGAAACATTTAAAGTTCATTTTCCTCAAAAAATTTCTGAATTTAACTAACATTTTGAATGCAATCTATAAATTTATATTATTTATAAATAGTGAATGTATAAACTATTTCTTCTAAACCGTTCAATTTGTGATTAATGAAATGAGGTAAAATATTATTAAAACATGTATCTGTTTCTATGGATAAGTCAGAATCCAACTATCTGGATTCAAATACTCCTCAAAAAGGGTTACACAATGTAACTTCACTCGTTTTATTTTTAGATAGTGCTATTATAATTTTATTCTTTCTAATTTCTCTAAATTATGTCTAAGGAGTCATTGAATAACCTAAGTACTCCCTGTTGGATTCACACAGCCAAAGAAAGCTTTCCCCCTTCATGTTTGTCTTCAAATTGCTTTTCTCCAATTTTCCTAGTAAGTTTTGCTTTCTTTACCAAATGGTGTCATGTTTTCTCACCATGGCAACATTCTCTTATGAATTAAACCCCTTACTAAAAAGTAAGTATTCATTTGAATCCTACACACAATTCTTAGAGAATATTAAATGGAACCATCACACTTCTTGTTATATATTTTAGACTTGATTAAATTTACGCTACCTCTATTGGAACATCACATTTGGAGATTAATATTTCATAGTGGAATGTCCTCTCTTGAAAAGATTTTGTATGACCAGATTGAGGGAAATTTTTTGGACATAAAATCCTTTTCTTTGTCCCTAAAATTGTAAGAGTATAATTCAGCCAATCAATGTGTTTATATTCCTTTCTCCAGAATAGGTCAGACAACTAAATGAATTTTGGTGTTGCTGATGAGTTTGGTTGCTAACTATAAACACCCCCTTTACATAAAATAACAGTCTCTAAATATTTTATTCTATATAGAGATATTATTAACATTAAGCCAAGAAATGAATCATAAAACATTCTCAGCATGTCTCCTTCTGTATTGGATTACACAAGTATGATGTTCATATTATTTAACTGCAATCATATAAGGCTTAAAGAGTTACAAAAGCTTTTCAGATAAAATATTATGGTTTAAAGAATACATTCTTATTTATATTAAATAAGTTTATATTTGAAATTACTGTACATGTCCTTAATATTTTATTCACAGTTGCCAAGCATAGCATTTATAAGCCACCAATGAAGAAATATATGGGGACATAATAATCTATAAATAAGTGGCAAATCATTATATATTCAAAATTTGATGATGAAATGTGAATTTAAGGAGATATAAAGAGTTAAAAACATATTAGCATAATCTCAAATTTTAATGTGAAACAATCTCTAAAATACTGAACTTTCCAACTTGAAATTTATATTTCAGTGTTTTTTTAAGCTACCAAGGGTGGTAATCATATGGTATCATATGGTAAGCCATATATTCATATGGTAATCAAAAAACCATAATCTTTAATATTTTAAAGATAAAGTGCATCTGAATATATTAAATAGCCTGTAAGGCAGTATTTGTTACTGGAGATAAATGGGGCTGACATAACACTGGTCATGCCTCCATTTAAAAGTGAAAGCTTTCAAGAAGAAAAGTCCCTCTTGTCCATTTTAAATCCCTGAAGAGTTTATTCCTTTGGGCAAAATAATCATGTAGAGCACCTGTGGTGCAAGTGCTAAAGAAATATCAAGCAAAAACCCAGACACAGCTGTGCTGTAATCACTGAAGTGTGCCCAGTGCATAATGGCACATTAGGTAGGCATTGATCTCTGCCAGTTTATGAGGTCTTTTACAGAATTAGGCAGACTTTTTTCACTGAAACCCATGGAGCAGAAATTGCTACTTCTAAACTAATCTATTTTCAAATTACCATCCAATTGTGACTGATGACCTCACTACAAATCCGCTTATCTACCTCCAAGGACTCAAACAGCAAAGGAGAATTATTGCTATTTTGTTTTATTCTCAATTCTTTACAGAAAACTTCTTGACATTCTTAGTCACCTTTATCGTCTTTGCAGCTGTGAAGATAAGCATGATAAATGATAAATTCTTCCTAATTGTCAGAGAGCTTATTTGGAAGGTTAAGAGGGAAAGTGAAATATGTGCTTAGTATTATATATGGTTTGAACGAGATTTTATTAAAAATTGCAGCTATAAATTATATCTAATTTCATGAATTTATTTTAAATAATTTATTCATATTAAGGCATATAGAATGCCTGATCAAAAGCCTATTGGCATTAGAGGCAATTATTTCTAGGTAAAAACACTGGCTCCAATTTAAAAACTGAATAGCTGAAACATTTCATAGAAGAACCGTTAGCTTGGAAACAGAGGTAATGCTCAGTAGCTTATTTAGTTGAAAATTAGAAGTGGTAAGAAACAAACTAGAATCAACTAAAACTATTTCTACCATTTTTCTGAATAAATATTATCAAAAGGCAATAGTGCTTTTTTTAATGAAAAAAAATGTTTCCAAGACAGACTTATAAAATTGTTAGGGATATTGATCTTTTGATTGTAAAGGTAATTAGCTGTATTTGTCAAAGACCTAGCGTGTATTTTAATAATCAATATTTAGTGTTTATTTTATAGGTTATTTATATTGTAGAACATATCTTTGCTTGGTTATCTGTAGGTTCTTGTGATCAGCTAGTAAAAATCTAATTGTGCATAGATTAATGTATGTATGGGAATATATATTTCCATATTTCTTGGAAACAAATTACATAAGTGGTAATTGAAAACAGTTTGATGAAATCATACAATGACTGTTTATGATTGCTTTGGACAAAGCAGTGGTTATATAAAATTCTAAGCTATGGCATGGTGATGGATGAGGCAGAGAAATAATTATCTCCATGACTATAATTAAAGCGTATTTCTGAGTATTTCTTCTTAGTACATAATCAAAATTCAAACAACTGTACTAATCATCACTGTGAATCACGACCCTGTTTCATCCATAGTTTCCTATGTAATGAACTGATATAATTGCCTAGTCTAAACCAAGGTAACAGCCCTTTGTTCTTTTCAAATATCTTATCAAAGGAGCTATTTTCTCACAATCACCTTTTAATTTATGTAGTTACATAAGGACTTCCTACTGAAGAGAATAAAAATGTTTCTTATATTTGTGACATATAATAAAGTAATTTGTGCAATGAGATGCTACTATCTGATACAATCTAACAACTGGTAGGTGGGAGGTGAGATGAAAGACATCAGATCAATTAACAGATGCAAACACACAGCAGTAGTCTTAGTTTCAGTTTAGCCTAAATTCGCTTAATTTGAATGCTACCAAATTCTTGATTATCATGAAAAATGATAGCCACATCCCTTCCAAATTTCATAAGCATAAATCTTGATAATTTTATGAATATCTAAATATTTTCTTGAGTCTAATATTTTTCAAGCACAGTCAACATGTGCTTGTTTAGCTATTGAAAATTAGCATGTGCTATTTAGTCAGAGGCTTAGTACAGAAAGTAATGCATATGCATTGGATGCACTGTTCTTAATTCAAATCCCCAGCACCATATACAGCCCCCTCAATACTGCCCAGGAGTAACTATTGTTGGGGGCCCTGGTGGATCCTTGACAGCTGATTATAATCCAAGAGAAAGCCATGATCATTATTGAGACCCAAAAACATCTATATATAAAATGTATCTATATAATATATATAGATAAGACCCAAAAGCATATATATAATAATACACATACATTGTATAGATACAGTATATATATAATGTGTACACATGTTACATATAATATGAAGGGTATGTATACATATATTACACATATAATTATATATACACATAATTAATTATATATTGTGTTAAATACTATATATATTACATGCAATACAATGGGAACTAAATGCATATTTTATACACTATATAAGGGGAGAATTAAAAATCAAATTATCTATATTCGCTCCCTTCCTCTACCACCAAAGTCAGTAAGTTTCTTCTGCATCCTTTGTGACATTGATGCAAATATATAGATCTACTTTAGTTTTTATTATCTATTTAAGAAAACAATAATAACTTTGGTCACAATTACTTTTTTCATGAATCACACATCATGAACAATGCACTAGTCAAATGTACAGTTACGACCGGTCCTTTTTCAATGTATGTATGATTCAATAGAATGGACCACATAGCTAGACTATTATTCAATACTTAACTTTTTTTAATGCTGAACATTTCAATCAATGATGTGGATGTTCCTTTGTCCTTGATGATGTTTGTTCTTTTATAACTTTAGATACACATTTTAGTATCATTTCTATGATTTCATGGCCAGTAGATTCAACTTCAACACTGACCAGCTTTCCCTTAGTTTTCTAACTTTCATAGTAGAAGGAAAATGGTTTTCCATAATCTCTGTAGTTAGTAGTTTCCTACTAGTATGAATTAGAATTTTTTATGTATTTGTTGCAAGATATATGCTGCATTGTTTTTATCTACCCTTTATATGCCTAGGGAATTTTATATTGGATATTTATATTTATCAATATAATGAAATTAACTTCCTAGATTCTCCTCATAGGAATTATATAAAGGCTAAATGAAGACTGAGAAGTGGGCACTTTGCCATCTAAGTACTTACCCTATTTTATTAAAAAATTTAATTGCTCATGTGAAAACCTTTTTGTGGTCATAGCACTTTTGTTCCTCTTTGCCAATAAATTATCATAATACCTGGGATACTCTAAATAAATGTAGAGCTTATTAAATGGGAGGAATTAAACTTCTGTATACCTGTAAGGAAGAATCACATCTCATGCGCTCACATATCCCCAACAGAAAGATTCTGAATTCATCAGTTGATCAATACAAGTTTTCTTAAAATATTATTAATAGGTAATACTGTATAAGCTGAAGATTTGAATGTGATGATTTTATAATATATTTGTATTACAAAACTACCACAATAAAGTTAGATGTTAACTTCTCATTACCTCAAAACAAAAAACAAAACAGCAGCAAAAACAACAAAACACATATATGTGAAAATACAATATTTTTCTTTTTTATTTAACTTTATTTTAGATTTTGGAGACAGACATGGGGCAGAGCTGCTACTGGCTCTCCCTGTGCCCAGCCGCTCATGAGGTGCCCGGGAGGGATAACAGGTTCTAGCCCTGGCCCGCCACCCCAGCAGAGCCTCACAACAAGCCAGACGACCTTCCAGTCCATGAGGACCTCCATTTTCCACATCGGACTTCCCCTCATCAGAACTCCACCCAGCAGACCAGCCTATCGCGGCCACGCAGTTCATCAATAAATGCTGGATTTTGAGATGACTACAAGAATATGCTACCTGCTGGGCAGAGCCTGGCAAGCTACCCATGTCATATTTGATATGCCAGATACCAGTAACAATTATAGACCTCATTCCCATGACCTGATGGAATGGTTTGAGACTCTTTTTTTTTTTTTTTTTGGTCACACCCGGCAATGCTCAGGGGTCACTCCTGGTTCTACACTCAGGAATTACTCCTGGCGGTGCTCGGGGACCATATGGGATGCCGGGGATCGAACCTGGGCTGGCACGGGCCAGCCGAGTGCAAGGCAAACGCCCTACCCGCTGGACCATCACTCCGACCCCTATGAGACTCTTTATGTTCCTGGAGCAAGCAGGTACCCTTGGGCTCTACTTGCATAAGACAGGTCATATGGAGATGTTACTGGTGCCCACTCGAGCAAATCGATGATGAACGGGAAGACAGTGACAGTGACACTTTAGATTTTGGTACACACCAAGTTTATCAAATACGACCCCACTCCATAAGGGCCGCCATTTTCCACATCTGGATTCTCTCTCATCACAACTCCACCCAGCAGATGAGCCTATCACAGCACGGCGGTTGCATGGTTCATCAATAAATGCTGTATTTAGAGGCGACTACAACGTTATGCCACCTGCACGGCAAGTCTGGCAAGCTACGGATGTCGTGATTTGATATGCCAAATACCAGTAACAATTATAGACCTTATTCCCATGACCCTAATATTATGGTTTGAGGCTCTTTATGTTCCTGGAGCAAGCAGATGCCGTTGGGCTCTACTAGCATGAGACAGGACATATGGAGATGTTACTGGTGCCCGCTCAAGCAAATAGATGATGAATGGGAAGACAGTGATACAGTGATACAGTGATATTCATTGTGTTTAAACCCGAGCAGAACCCAGTTCTGCTTGGGCTTACTCCAGGTTCAGCATTCAGGTTCAGCACTCCTGGAAGGCTTGAGGCATCATATAGTTTTTTGGGGACTAAACCTAGATTGTCTGTTCATGAGGCAAGTACCTAACCACTGTACACTTAGTCTGACCTATTTATTTAACTTCTGGTTACTCAGTCTTGAAAACTTTTCCAAATTTTACAATTCCTCTCTAGAGTTAAGAACAACTAAGTTTAAAGTTTAAATATTCTATAAATGAGAGATGGTTGTTCCCTTACTTTTTACTGCTTTCTGTAGGAAATTTGTATAATATACCTTTTGAATGTTAATTTTTCCTCATTACCTTACTTTTAGTGTTATGTGGCCATCCAAACTTGGCAATTGAGGATTGTGTGGAATTTCAACTAACACGTGGCAGATGTGCATATCTCAGCCTGTGGGATATGAAAGGATTTAATTTAGAAGGCACCTCCACTAACTTCAGAGTCTAGACTAGCAATTGGTCTAGAGTATTCTACAAGACAATGGTCTTTTGATTCAAAATAGGCATTAGTCAAAATGCTGACAGTATCATTTTATTGTGAAAGGAGTGGCATGAGTTTCGTTATTTTTGTTGGATATTCTTGTACTGTCACCGGGCTTTAGGGGTAAAGATTTATTTTATTCAGAAAATGTGAATGGTATAATTTATCTTTTGCTTGAGGCAAAACTTTTACAAAATACAGTTTTAAGGCGGGAAATAACCGAAATGAAATCCACATGTTTGCAGTAGAAAGTGTCTTTCAGTCTTCAAAAATTAGATTTCTATACATAAGCTTTCTATTGACTATGTATACCCGAAATTAAATGGGATTTGGAGATATTCAAATAAAAAATTATTTGAAAAATTATTTGAAAAATTATTTCAAATAATTTTTCATGTGTCTCTTCACTTACTTCATTCTTATACCTAAATGAATTGTCCAGAATTAACTCTGAAAAATCTTGTGCCATAAATGTGCTCATTTTTTTGTAAAACAAGCAACTTTTAAGCAAACAAATTTGTACTCATACCCTCTAATACCAAGATTTTAGACAATTTTTAATTAGGTAGTGTATCAATTGAGCTTACACTTTATCCATTATGGTTTCAGAAATAAGTCAAGAGGTACGTTGTAAGGCTTTCAAACATTTTGATATGGCAGGCATTACAATGATCACGTTTTACACTCCAAATATCTTTATAAATACGCAAATCAATACCTTGAAAAGATGACCAATTTCTCATAATTTATTAGAAGGGGTGAAAAACTTAAAATAAAAATACATAATAAAATGTAAGCTCAACAAGTCAATCAATACAATAATTGATTACAAGTAAATCAATTAGTAATAGGGTCACATACCCAAACAAGAAGTTTTAAGTATAAGGACATATTTTAAAAATGATTAGCCTTCTTTTTGTGAAAGCAACATTTAACTGAGACATACCGGTTTATGCATGTTTATCTAGTCAAATCCATGAAAGGAAAATTAGATATTTTGCAAAACCAACTGATATAAAATGTTATATAATTTCTTTAAAAAGACCCTTCAGCAGGTATTCTTTCCATTAATAATGAACAAAAGCAACATACACACCTACTAAAGCGGACAGTGGATGAGATTCATGACAAATAATGGTAATTTTTACAAATTATCTAGTAATAAAAAATTTTCATGTTTCAATCTACTTGGTCTCTTATTTCCTTAGATGTCAGGTCTATTACAGAATGGTAGTATTTACTAGAAGTTGCAGTATTTGTTGATGTAAAGACTTTTTAGTTTCTTAACAAAAAAATTGGCCTACTCTCAGAAAATAATGGCATACTCCTTATACTATACTTCAATTCTTTTTATTTTTACATAAATAGATCATAAATTGCAATAATAATGTTATAACAATTATCTATAGCTTGTTTTTATGTATTCAGTTTTTATGTCTATATTTTGAGATCACATTTTAAAAATCAGTAAATAAAGATAATTTATGTTTGTAATTAAAAAATGATGAGGTTGTTTTGGATGACAGGCTTAGCCAGCTTGGGAGCTTTGCTGTTTTACCCACTCACAGCTTATTCTACTCACATGTTCTTAAACCAAGGCTCATTCTAATGAGATCTCTCTTCTATATAAACACTGACAGAGGGTGTGGCAGTTAGAGAAGTCACCTTGACTCTGAATAACCTCTGACTTATACATCTACTAAGACTTCTATGTTATCTAGATTGGGCACAGCTCCTCTTTATACCCACTGCACCAAGCTTGAGACAGATAGAATTTACCAGGAGACTACTACCCTGGCTACATTGAGACTATTGTTTAAGATTATAGGAAGGATCATACTACTTTGCCCTCACACAGGCGAGTGCGACCTTTTCAGTATAATATGAAAAACAAAATACTCAGAATCACCTTGGTGGAGATAATAAATTAGAAGGACCTTTTGGGTACCATCTAGATTACATGAAGCCCATGAAATTAAGATGTATTACTTTATGCCAGCCCTCACTCACTCTCCAGTTTTTTACATAAGAGATAATCTCTGAAGAAGGGATTAGTCCTTGGCATACTCCTTTGTTTATACCTGTAATAGGGTGTGGCACCAAGCTTCTATACTCTGTCTAGGGTTCTTTGTTGACAGGACCCTCCCCTGTCCACAGATAGGATTACTTTGGTGTATATCACAGGGCAGACTTAAGGCATCGGCCCTTTTCCTTTTTTTTTCCTGCTTCTTTATTGGGTAGGGACTCCTCTAGGGTGAGATTCTCTCTCTTTTGGTGGGATACTTGGGCTCTCTCTTGTATGGTCTAAGTTCTGACCAGAGCTAGAGTTCTTTCATTATATTGGATTGTGGTGGTAGAGCTTTTGTACTATTAAAAGCCTTTTTGGAAATGTGCTGGACTTAGGAGTTTTCATCCATTCCCCGGTAGCCTTGGAGGTAGAAGAGAACTTCTGTCCTGATACTGCTGGGGACCCCAGCAGCTCCTTAACTAAGGTTTGGGTGAAATCCTTTAAATGGTTTCCATTTTTAGGGGCAGAGAGATGTACAAATGCTAAATGTCCTTTTATGCAGTCAATCCTGGTTCAAATCCCTGGCACCAGATATTGAAAGAACATGGGCTCATACCCTGAGCATTGCCAGTAGTTAATTATGAGCAAGAGTCAGGCATAGCCTCAGAACCATGTGTATCGCTTCACCTCCCCACCAAGAAAGTTCAAATATTTTCTTTTTATAAAACATTATTTCCCTACAAAACAACCCTCAAACCCCACTTGTCAAAATGACAGTTTATTAATAGCTTTAACTCAACTTCAAGTTATGTTACTTTGCCATTTTTAGTACTTTCTGAATGTAGTTTGACATTACTTTGGATGTTTTAACTCTATGTGGGAATGAACTATGTAAAAATACAGAATTGGCTTTTCTGATTCAAAACCAATTTCATACTTTGGTCCTTTTTGTCAAAACTACTATTTTTAGAAACAATGCAACACTTTCATTAGCAGGAAATATAAAGGAATCTAAGAAAAATTATCAGAATTAAGTGGACTTGGACGGATATAGGACCAAATATTTTCCATACACCCAAAATCACTTGAGTCCATGATGCCATGACCCCGAGAAGCATCACCAGGAGGATCCCGAGAATTCTCCAGCACCTCCAGGGGATTTCCCTGGTGATACCGGGCACTCCTGAGATGCTTTCCATTTGTGGGTCATTGCATGGAGACATAGGGTCCAGTTGGCTGAATTTTGCTGGGAGTGTCTAAATGGCCCCTCTTCTCTTGAAGGCTCACCAAATAATAGAATAAAGTAGGATAGGTAAAAAAAATGAGTGTTTAAGTCTATCAATTTTTTATTCCCTACTCAGTCTTCTTACAATTTTCCACTTGTAACCACTTTCACCCAAGAAATGTAAGGGCTAGAGCAGCCAGAAACACATCATTTCACAGTTGATTCTGAATATTTTGTGTAGCTGTACATTCAGAAACAATTTACTATTTCCAAATTTTTCTCAATTCCCAACATTCAGTTATGTGACCACATATGGGGCTGTAATCCACAGTTTAAGTCACGAGGGTGTAGGATTAAAATAAATTGTTCCAGAACTGCCATTCAAAATAACTGGCATTCATGGATCTATATACAACTCAACAAATTCATCTATTGTTAATTCTCTGCTTCTTTAAGATTTTTCTTTCCTGGTGTTATTTTAATTTAGGATAAATATGAATGGCTAAGTTTTTCACAAAGAATAAAAAGAATGAGACAGTTTCTAATGAAAATTCCTGATGACTACACGTAGCACTTCCAGACATAAGTTATTTTGCAGTCCATTTATGGCTCAAGAGGAATATCATTTTGATGAAATCCATATGAGCAGCAACTGTACTTTAATCTACATGCTCATGTATACCAGAGTTAATTATCTATGATGTAGGAGAACAAAAATGACATGAGTAACAGAATATACAAATGATCGCAAACTTCCACTATAGGTAATGATTTTCAACTGCCTCTATAAAAATCCTTAATAAGACTTCTGAATTTTTCTTATATTGAGATGGAAGTTTATTCTATTCCAACCGCAAATATGACCAAATCTATAAAATGAAACTTAAAATAAGGTCACAAGAGAGAGAAGACTAATTTTTGTTCTATATGTTTCTCCCTAAGACACTCAGGGACATTATTTTCCTCTCCAATCTCTTGAAGTATAAAACAATCATACATTAGGTAATTTAATTTAAATAAACCCATTTATACAGTATACAGTCATTTGTAAAGGACAGAAAATGAATAATCATTGAACCAAGAAGATCAAACATATCGTCCCAAACTTCTTTCATTCACTCCAGTCAAGATACAATGACAGATTCAAAGCAATGAACAGAAAATATATATCATTTACTAGAAGCAAGAGGAATGGTGGAAGGAATTACAAAAGTAAAATACTGGAAGGTATGAATATACCCTATTAGACCACATATTTAAAATGATCCCTCAAAATAAACAAGCCTATTCACTTGATAAAAAAGCAGGTGAAATCTACAATTAATAACATACTTTACTAGAAGAAAAAACTTGGAGACCAAAATTTCTTCAATTTTGCTTCCAAAAACTAGCAAAAAACAGTCATATATATTTTGAAACTATTGAAGAAACTAGTCAGCATAGGAGAAAAGTAACCCATATACCATCACTTGGTGCTATCCAGTGAAAAGAATGATTTGCAAAAAAGCCAACTGAACCACAACATATCATATAATCCTGCCCTCTAACATCGCACCACTTACAAGGCTCCCAGAAACTGATTTCTCACTCACAAATACCAACAACAACTTTGAATTAAATGAGTTTTGAGGAAAGTAGATAATGGGAATGAAAAATAAATAATCATAAAATCACCAACTGGAGAAATTAGGATATGACAAAAAAACTGAAGGATATGAAGCAAGTCAAAATATGTTAAATATCCTTGAAATCAGAAGTATTAAAAGACAATTTTTTAAAATGCCCAGTAAAAATTGAAAATAAAAAAGAAGCAGTTATAATCAGAGTTTTAGGAATGACCCTAGAATACAGAAAACTCAAGACTTTTAATTATACATTTCTGTAGAATTATTTTACATATAATTTACATTGTTACATTTTTATGAATTTGAGATGTCTTTGTCTTTCCTCCATTTACTTTTTTATTATCTATTTTCTTTCTTTTTTGAGAGAGATGTTGGGCCACACCTGCAGTGCTCCAGACTTGCTCCTGTTATAGGTTGAAGTATCACCCTTGGCATTACTCAAAGGATCATTTGCAGTTCCAGGTATCAACTGGAATTGACCAATGCAAGGCAAACCCCTATACTACATATTTATCTTTAATTTTTTATTTTTTAAATTTTTGAAAGGATGCATACATTAAACTTAATAATTCTGGAGTTACTATATTAATATAAAAAAGACATCAAAACAAAGAAACAATAGAAATAGGAATGTGACCTAATGATAAGAAGGTCATTTGGTTGGAAGATCAACTAGGCATAAATATATATGAACGTGCATGACAAAATAAAAGAAACAATGACAAAATTAGAAAAGAGAAAAATCTTCATTATAATAATAAAAATTCTATTAAAATAATTAGATTAAAAATTAATCAGCATGTGCCTAACACAGCACAACATAGCATTTTCTGAGCCTCACCAGGAGTGTCCTAAGCACAGCTCTAAATGCTGCTGGATGTGGCATCAGAGAACCAAAAACAAAGACTAACAAAAAAATTTGAACACAAATTACCAAGATAAAAGGAACACAAAAATGGCTTGATGAAACAAGTAATATAATAGCCTGTAAAACTGAGAAGTAAATAACTGAGTTTGAATTAGGATTTGTCCAAACATGCAGATAATTATATTTTTCTAACAGGTAGGTCATATTTCCCTCCCACTCATGTAATCATTCCAATCCCACTCCCATTGACTGTAAAAGAGAGTAAGTAGGTGCTACATTCTCTCAAAAGCAAAATCAAGTTCTCCTTCTGAACTTCTTTGCAGCAACATCTGAGTCAAAAAACTGGTGTGTGAGCTTATTAGTTGCCAATATCACTATTTTTCATTTATCTATTATTTTTCTTTTCTTTAGCACATTAGAAATTTTTATTTCTCTAAAAATACACAGAAAGGATTCAACAGAGAGAACCTGTTAAACTCATATGTTCACTAAAAATCTTTAAAAAACTTGTATAAATCTATACTATTTATACATTGTATACAGGTTCTAACTGATACCCGCCATCCCAGTAAGCCTAGCAAGAAGCCAGAGCAACCCACACATCATGCGGTCAGTCATTCTCAACATCCAGACTCCATAGTTCCTCCCGAGCTCCGCCCAAGAGAAAACCTGATATTTCCCCTTTAAGTTTCATTATTAAATGCTTGAGATGAGAGCCATCTACTGAGAGCATACCACCTACATGGTAGAGCCTGGCTAGCTACCTGTGTTTTATTTGTTATGCCAAAACTAGTAACAATTATGGACCTCAATTCCACGACCTGGAAGAAGGGTTTGAGGCTCTTCCTGTCTCTGGAGCAAGCAGATCCCCTTGGGCTACACTTGCTTGTGACAGGATGTATGGAGATGTTATTGGTGTCCGCTCGAGCAAATTGATGAACAATGGGAAGATAGTGGTACAGTGGTATAAATCTAGAGAAACCAAGCTGAATCATGAATGAATAAAACCTTAGTGTCAGGAGACAAAGTATAGTATCAGAAGCATTTGGAGAAGAGGAAGAGCTAACTCATGCAAAAAAAAAAAAAAAAATCCCTATCATAGGAAATAAAGTGCCATAAGAAAGAGGGGTATTTTGTTTTTGTGTTTTAAAATAACACAACTTTGCTTAAGGTTTACATCACACATCTGACATTTTGAAATTACAACCTTATACTTACAATATGGGAATGAGAGTTAAGAAAAAGGTGGTTACCAGCAAATACCATGTTGTTGATCTTTACAATTTTGCTAATAACAGCACAACAGTCCATCATATTGGATCCCACTCTGCAAATAGCCCCAGTGAGATAATTCCTAATGATAATTCTACCCGTCCTTATCAAATAGCTGAATTAACTGGGAGTTGAAAGAAAAGCATCAACATTTTATAACCCCAGAGACAAACAGTCACAGCTCTGACCAGCTCAAAAAAAAAAGCAAGCCAGTCATATTTGTACAGACAAAAAATCACCCTGCGAAATATATAATGAATAGACACTTAGCAAGGTAACCCTACAACTTCAATGCTTTGTTAGCACACGTAAGCAGCCTTCTTTCTCTTTGCTATCTGTTAGACTCGTAGTGTGCTTTTATGACCACCTATGACCGGTGGACTCCAGCTTCAAGTTAAGTCCAGTTTGGAAGGAGTTCCTCAGACTGCATCAAAAAAGAAACATATTGGAAAACTTGAAAATTTCCTAGTGAAAATAACTTCACTTGTATCACTTATCTTACGCTGTTCATCGATTTGCGTGAGCAGGCACCAGTATCATCTCATACGTCCTGTCACATGCCAGTATTGTGTAATATAAATATCATATTTAACATATATAGTTATATATATTATATTATATTATAATTTATATATTATATTTAACATTATGTTTGTCTAATATAAAAACTAATATTATATGTAACATATATCATATATATCTTATATGTAATATAGGGGCATAAAAATAGAATGAAGATGAAATTCAAATTAGTCAACTAAGTGGTAAAAGATGACCAGCACAAAGACTGGTTAATACTGAAAAAGTTAGAACAATGAACACAAAATTAGAATTACATAGAACAGAACTAAGAAGAACACTTGTGTTAATAGAAGATCCAGAGGAGGTTAAAAAAGAGAGGTTGAAGAAAAAAATAGCTGAGAGCTTCATACACAGTTGAAGAAAAAATAGCTGAGAACTTTTCCAAGCTGAGAAAGGAATACGGCACTGAAATATAGTTCAGAGTTTAAGAAAAAAAATTACATTCCAAGAATACTATAATTAAATTTGATGAAGGAAATAATAACTATAGTGAGAGAAAAGCGAAATAGAATGGAAATAATAAGTCCAGACTATAAATGAGCATTGATCATGTATTGCAAGACACAATATGGAAGGGAGAGGAAGAGGGAGGGAGAAGTAAAAGAAGAAAGTACCTGCCATAGAAGCAGGCTAGAGAAGGGTGGAGGAAATGTGGAGATATTATTATATTGGTTCTGCTAAGGGTGGTGGAAAAATGAATGGGAAGGAATGGGAGTGAAGATAGATGGTCAACACTACACCACCTCCCGCTTCGTTGATGACATCATTCTAATAACATCAAAAGTTAGCCAAGCAGCAAAAATGCTGGCTGACTTCAACTGAGAATGTGGAAGGATAGGTCTACAGCCGAATCTCAACAAAACTATGTTCATGAAAAATGAACTAGTTCCAGAGGCCCAATTCCTCTCAATGGAACAAACATCTTTGAATGCAGCAGTTATGTGTACCTAGGTCGAGAAGTCAACATGATGAATGACCTAAAACCTGAGCTGCGCATGGAATGCTTCAAGAGCTGCTTTACATACCAACCTTATGTAGCTTGATTATATGTCTTTGATAAACTAATAGAAAACTTCCAATGTAATTATATGGCTTTATTTTTCATCTATACCTATGCATACTATAAAATATAAAAACACTATTAATCTTGTGGTATGATTAGACATAAAGGCATCTCAACTTGAGCCAAATAAAGTTTAACATTCTAACTGCAAAAAAAAAAAGCATCAAAAATAGCTAAAAGGACAAAGAACCTCCTGCTCCAGGCACAACTCTTCGACTCCACCATTCTTCTTGCATTAACATACACCTCAGAGACCTGAGTCCTATGAAAGCAGGATGAGAATGCTATTCGGGTCTCCCAAAAGAAGTATCAAAAGAGCTATGCTTGGAATATCACACTTCACTCAGGTGAGAGAAGTAATCCAGAGTTCTGACCTCTATCAATGTTCCAGAATCAGAGACGCTGTTTCGTTTGCCAAGGCATCGAAAATCAGATGGGGGCCGGAGTGATAGTCCAGCGGGTAGGGCATTTGCCTAGCAGTGGCCTGCCAGTGCTGGCCTGGGTTTGATCCCCAGCATCCCATATGGTCTCCCGAGCACCGCCAGGAGTAATTCCTGAGTGCAGAGCCAGGAGAAACCCCTGAGCATTGCCTGGTGTGACCCAAAAAAGCAAAAAATAATAATCAGATGGGCTAGACATGTAATGTGTAATTTGCATATGACCGCTGGACTAGAGCCATTACCGACTGGATCCCATGGGATGTCAAAAAAAATCACATGGCTGCCCACCTACAAGATGGTCAGACTTTGTCATCAAGACCCTGAACGAACAGTTTCAGGCTTTTCATATTCCTGAAGCAACCAGATGCCATTGGGCTACACTTGCACATGATAGGGTCAAATCAAAATGTTACCGGTGTCCACTTGAGCAAATCGATGAATAACAGTATGTCTAAAAAAACATTTTTTAAGTTGGCATTTAGTGTATAAGGTTTAAGCTTATTTCCAGCTTGTGGAAGCAATGAGTCATTAATGATATTTAGGGATCCCTTGTAGTGGTACCAGGGATCAATCCCAGGGCTCTGCAAATGCCCCAGCCCTTTGCGCCCATCTCCTTGTCCATAGACTGTCTGCTGTTTATGGCTCCAGCCCCAGAGACTTTATCTTGATAATAATTATTCTAAATAGAATAACATGAGAGTGTCATCTTCCTGACTATAGTTTTATCAATATGAAATTGGTAGAAGGATCCTATAAGTAGATAAATGGGGGGGGGGCAGGGAGGGAAATGGTTTTATTTAGGGAATATGACTCTAGAGAGAGGGTGGGAAGGACAGATAGGGAGTGGATGAAATAAGGTCTTCGGGCCAGAGCCATAGTATAGCAAAAAGGCCTGTGTCTTACATGTGACTAACCAGGGTTCCCCAGCACCACATAGCATCCCTGGAGCACCACCAGGAGTGATTCCTGAGTTCAGAGCCAGGAGTAAAGACTTAAGCACAGTGGGATGTGGCACAAAAAACAATTTAAAAAAAAGAAAATGACAAAATACTATAAGCTCTATTTTATACGAGGCACCAGGGATTGAACCGAAGTCAGCTGTGTGTAAGGTATCCCAATAGAACCTCACAAGAAGCCAGAGGAACCAGCATACCATGAAGTCAGCCGTTTTCAATATCTGAACTCCACAGCTTGTCCAGAGCTCCACCCAAGAGAAAAGTCCATCTCTTCCCATTGTGGTCATCAGTAAATGCACAAACTGAGAGCCTACTACCGAGAGTATACCACCCACACAGCAGAGCCTGGCAAGCTACCCGTGTCCTATTTTATATGCCAAAAACCAGTTACAATTATAGACCTCATTCCCATGACCTGAATGAATGGTTTGAGGCTCTTCGTGTTCCTGAGTGAGCAGATGCCCTTGGGCTACACTAGCACCCACAGGACAGGATGTATGGAGACATTACTGGTGCCCGCTCGAGCAAAGCTATGAACAATGGGAAGACAAGTGATAGAAGTGAACGGGATGTCAAGTGATCAAATGTTCAAAAGTGGTGGAAGGATTGGTGCTGGAGTACTGTATAACTGAAACCCAATCATGAATATCTTTGTATTTGTATATCTCATGGTAATATGTAATTTTTAATGGTTATATAGAAGTTAACTTCCATAAAATTATCATGATCTTAACTTTAATTCTACTTGTCAGAATGACATAGTACATGAAAACTTAGAAAAAAATCCACTCAAAAATACCCCATCTGGGGCCTGAGCGATAGTCCAGTGGGTAGGGCGTTTGTCTTGCATGCAGCCAGCCCATGCCGGCCAGGGTCTGATCTCTGGAATCTCATATGGTCCCCAAGTACCACCAGGAGTAATTCCTGAGTGCAGGGCCAGGAGAAACCCCCTGAGCATTTCGTGGTATGACCGAAAAAAGCAAAAAAAAAATACCCCATCCATCTAGGATATCGCACAGATATTATTCTACGATATTGGTTTCCAATTTGCATGAATTTAATATCAGTAGCTAAGAATACAAAAGCAAAGGTATATATTACATCAAGCCAATAAACTTTCTGTATGGAGAAATTTTTATTAAATACAAATGATGTTCTACTTAAATGGTAGAAAATATTCACATACCTAATATAAAATAATGTACTATTATTCAAAATAGAGATACATAAGGGCTCAACAAGAAAGTTGAGCAACGTGCTCAAAAATGGATAGAAGAGTAACGGTAACAAACCACCTTTGGCACTGTGTAAGCATTCACTGCTCATGATCCAGAGGCTCAAAGAAATCTTGAGAGGAATCAACAAGTTGCAGAAGTTCTTCCATCCAGACCTTATGCAAGCCTGAATCATTCAGAGTAACCCAGAGGGGAGCAGGTGAGCCCAGCACCCACCCAACAAGAGTTCCATCAGCCCAAAACTTCCACACTCCACAATTTATGCCATGCTCCTGGCTAGAATCCACTGCTCAGGGTGAGCTTCATCCAGAAATTAATCTGTTGAAAACTCAGGTATATGGGAATTGTGACTTAAACCTTTAGGCTTTCATGAGTCAGGGAATGGCTATCTTCCTCCACTTCGCTGTACTCCAGAAAGTCCTGGAGTCAGGCACACATACAAAACACCATTCAATTAAAATTTTAACCCCAGCTGCATCACCTCATTAAAAAGTTAGATTTCCAGGTGTGCATGGCCCATTCATGGCCACATGGCACCTCAAACTGTAAATACTAATAAACCAGGAGTAGCACACTGGTTTGATGAGATGTAATGTAGAAGGCATCCATTCCCAATTAACAAAATATCAATACAGAACACAGAAAGCTAAATCTGTGACAGTTTAGTAACCTCTTGTATAAGGACTTAGTAGCTTCATGATGAGATGTACAATCTCCATTAACTTTCGTCTGAAGAAACATTTTTTGATCATCCTCTTAGTAAATTAAAACAAGCAATATGAAATTAATTATTGAAGTCCTGCTATCGAGGCAGGCCTAAGGGGTGGTTGGGAAAATTGGAGATAATGATGGTGGGCAGGTGCAATAATCGTCGGGATTTTTTGCTAGTTTAATGAATATCTGTAACACATCATCATGGACAACTTTGTAAACTTCAGTGTTTATACAAGGTGTAATGGTAAATATTTTTCATAAATGAATAGAAACCTGAAAAGATGCATTATTAAATAAAATATACACATAGCAACAGATATACAGACATGCACATTACTTATTAAGATGACCCATATTTGATTCCTATCATTCAATGTGGTCCATAATCATCACCAGGACTAATCCCTGAGAGCAACTTAGTATTATTTCTTCTTATTAAGAAGAAAATGCAAATAAAAATGAAGTCGAGCTATCGCTTCACTACCTATGAAATATAGGCTCATCAAAAAGAAAATAATCAGAAATTACAATTAATGAGGTGATATGAAGTGTGGACAAAAGGAAATCCTTATATTTTATTGACAGGAATAATTCTTATTTCTGCTTTTCAGACAGTTTTTGGTACAGTTAAAATCTATTTATCATATGATCCAGCAATTTTATTTCTAGGAAGGGAAGCAGTGAGACTTCTGGGTCTTCTGCTTGCCCTGAACATGGATGACCCAGATTTGATTCAATATCACAAGTATTGATTTCGGATGTGATAAAATATTTTACCTTATCTTTGAATTTCTAACTTTTTCTTTTCTTTACACATTTTCAGTTTTTCTACTTAGTGTGAAATTTTACATCATTTTCCTCTTTCTAAAATTAGTACATACCTAAATTCACATATATTAACAATTCTTAATTATATTCTTCATTAATTTTCTCAATTTTTTGTTTTATGCATGCTCAAACTCATTGTCATAAACTTACAAGTAGACATTCAATCCAGTATTCGTGCATATTCATATTTAGGAATTGGTAAATAACTGCAAAACTGCTCTTAGATTCAGGTAGGAAACAAATGTCATACATATCATTCATATTGACTAGGTAAACAAGTCATCAAATAATGGTATTAGGGTAGGGGCCAGGGAGATAGGAGAGGGGTTAAATTGCTTGATTTGTATGTAGTAGACCATACGCCACATATATTCCCCAGAGTACAACTAGGAGTGACCCTTGATCACAAAGCCAGGAGTAGAGTTTGGGCTATGTAACATATGACTCCAAACACAGTAAATAAATATGTAAATAAATAAACAGTAATAGCTAGATAAGCAAAATACAATTTGGGGTATGTTCTTTTAAATAATTTTACCAAACACTTCAAAATGCATTTTACAAATTAATAATTATCCTTTAAGTTATGTTTATTTAAAAAAGTAAAAAAAGGAAAAATTTAAGTTTAGAGTAGGTTTTTAGAGTAGATTTTTATGTCTAAAAATCTCTATTTTTAGTGTATATTTTTAATCCCTTCACTGCAAGTGGACATTGACAAAGGAGAGGTCTTATGGATTCTAATTTGCAAGGGTCAGATATCAGATACCATTTTCAAAAAAAACTGGAACCATATATACCACAATTTGTTTCATACTTCTCAAAGTCTAGTTTCATGTTTTATTTCGCAAAGCATTTTGTAAGATGCAATTATCTACATGAAAATATCATGACTTTTGTCAAATTTGTTACTTGACATTTTTAAATATTCATTAATTGACTAACAAATTAAATAATGAATTGCTTGATTTATTACTACATTTCGGTCCGATTGTACATTATTAATTGTATTTAGAGATTTATGACTCATTCATATCAATTGTTGATGTTTCTGTGAATTCATTTGTAAAAAAGTGCTTTAATTTTCAGATATACATTAAAAAGGCAATAATGGCAATGACATTGAAACTAAGTCTCTGTTGACTTCAACTTTCACATCTTTATAACACTTTAATTAGTACATAAGAAATTCAACTTGTGACTTTCCATTCTTTATTAATAGCTTATAAGACATATGAAATTGAAAAATCAAAAGGCTTTTTTAATTTGCTGGGAAAAAAAAATGCTCAGACCTTGCTTGGAAACCTGTGCATTAATAAAATGGAGTATCCAGGAACTTAGTATAATGTAAGGTTAAGAGTTAACCTAACCTCGGCCAGAGCAATAGCACAGTGTAAGACATTTGCCTTGCACATGGCCCAACTGGGTTTGATCCCCCTGGCATCCCATATGGTCTCCCAAGGCCAGCCAGGAGTAATTTCTGAGAAAAGTGCCAGGAGTAAAACCCTGAGCATTGCTAGGTGTGACCCAAAAAGCAAAAAAAGAAAAAAAACAACCTAAATAGTATATTCATCAATACATGCTCGAGTTTTGAAGTGACTACAAGAGAATCTCACCCACATGGCAGAGCCTGGCAAGCTACCCATGTAGTATTTGACATGCCAAAAGCCAGTAACAATTATGGACCTCATTCCCATTACTTGACAGAATGCTTTGATGCTCTTTATGTTCCTGGAGCAGGCAACTGCCCTTGGGCTACCTCGCATGTATAGGACATATTGAGATGCTATTGGTACCCCCTTGAGCAAACTGATGATCTATGGGAAGACGGTGACAATAGTACATATGTTTATATACACATAAAATGTAAATGTAAACATTCACACACAATGTACATGTTTATATAAAGAATTCAAACAATATAAATATTTGTAAAATTTTAAAGTATGTACTAACTGCTCTACCATTGTAAAATATATAGTACATATCCCCAATAAAATATTTAAAATACATATTGACATACTAATTTTAAAATTTTTACTGTATGTCTCTTGTCAGTGACTTTTTATGTCATCTGATACATTAATAAAGGTAATATATATATTTTTTTCAAAGCTAACTTATCCATCTCTGTCTGAATAGTCTTTAGACTCTAGTTATAGCAACCATACATGGTTTAGAAATTGTAAAGAAGCAGACTATTTAAACAATTTTTTAGACAGCAATCTGCTTGAACACCAGCTACCTGAATTCTATATTTCCTGAGAAATATAGAAAATGCATTCCCATATTGTTAGGATTTTTTTCTCCCTGAAAACCCTAAATACTAGAAACCAGAAATAACATAAGGACATTGGTGAAGAATTTTGGGTACTTTGGTGATAGTGAACTGCAGTTTACTGTGCACATCATAACCATAAATATTAGCACTTGTAAATATGTGACCTGAGCTATAATAATTAAAAAATAAAAATAAAATAAATAAATAAAATTTAAATAATGTAGAAATTCAAGTCTTGAGTAGCAATATGAAATCCCTTAGGAATTATTTGTTTGTTGGAGTTCTCTAATGTACCCAAATATTTTATAGAAGATTATATAAATATAAGTAAAAAGTGTTTATGATTTTAACGGTTTGTTTTCTAAATATAGGCAGAATGTTCTAAGTTCTGGGCCTCAAAATTTTCTGCAACCATTCAATGCAAATGCAGCAAAATCAAAAATAAACAAATGGAATTATATCAAATTAAAACATTTCTTGATGATAAAAGAAACAAGGCGAAAACTAAAAGAAAACTAACTGAATGGGGAGAAAATATTTGCATTGTGCACATCAGATTTATATTCTAGACATATAAAGTACTCACTAAGAACAACAATCTAATTAAACCATCAACAAATAGGAGTTAGGGTAGGGGAGAGGCAAAAAAGTAGGTAAGATTTTGCCGTGAATGCTGCCAACTGGGGCTCATTCCTTGATATTCCATATTATCCCAAGAGTACTGCCAGGAATAACTCCTGAGTGCAGAGTCATGATCAACCCCTGATCATCTCCAGGTGTGGCCCCAAAACAAGAACAGAATTAGGGGACTGGAAATGAACAAGCACTTCACCGATGAAGACCATGGATGCCCTACAGGCACATAAAAAAGGTTCATCATAATTTTTTATTAGGTAGATCCAACTCAAGACAGCAATGAGACATCTCACACCAGTCAAAATATGAAATCACAAATACTTGGAACAATCTGTGTTGGCAAGTGTGTGGTAATTAAGGAGATCTTATTCATTGCTGGTGGGAATGTTCAACCTTTATGGAAAATGGTATGGAGATATCTCAGTAAACTAAATTGTGATTTGCTATGTGACCCAGGAATTCCACCCAGTACACAAAAAAATTTATTCTAAAAGACATATGCATACCATTATTCATTGTAGCATGTAGAACAAGAGCTCAGATACATACAGCATCAAGCTAGGTGTCCAGTGACAGACTAGTGATCATGAAATGTGGCACACACACAAACACATACAGTGGAATAGTACACAATTCTAAAGGAAGACTGAAATTATTCAATTTGCTGCAACATGGATGGAACTGGAGGAGAACATGTTAAATGAAGGAAGTCATAAGGGCAAACATAGGATGATCTCACTTGTATGAGGTATATTGGCTAAGTGAATAAAGAAATGTCATCCTTGGCCCCAGAGAAAAGGGTGAAGATCAGCAAAGGAAAGAAATCAAGTGGGGATAAGAAAACGATAGATGGGAAGCAATGGGAGCAAGAGTCAAGGGGATCGAGTACAACAGTGGTATAAATGAATGGCAAGCAACGTATCCAAACCATAGAGTCAAAGACATGAAATAAATATATACAAATGTCAACAATCAAATGTAAAAATATGCCATTCAAAGTGGCAGGATGATGGTGAGAAGTGGGTGAGGGTAAGAGAGAGAGAAGCTGGGAACCTTGGCGAAGGACAGAAGGCACTGGTGGTGGATTGGTACTGGAACATAGTATGTCTAAAAAATCCAACTATGAATAACTTTATAAAATGGGACTTTAGTAATTTTAATTATAGGCAATACAAATGAAAATGCAATGTGTTAGTCTTGATGGAAAACAGATGCTTTATTTTTATCTTTCAAAAGTCTTCTTTGCTTCAATAACTGATCTTTTTCTGATCATTTTTTTGTAATATGTACTTATTCCTATTTATGGCAGTTATTTTTTCACAGCCTATTGCATTAACTGACTATCCCATTAGGAGCTTTGTGAT
The DNA here is from genome assembly GCA_021461705.1 of Cryptotis parvus. Lineage (NCBI taxonomy): Eukaryota > Metazoa > Chordata > Mammalia > Eulipotyphla > Soricidae > Cryptotis > Cryptotis parvus. The sequence goes on along the minus strand of JAJIBD010024335.1, from coordinate 257,303 downwards.
TTTGTAGAATATGTGTTCTCCTAGATAAAAAAAAAATTCAGGGGCAGGAGCGATAGCCCAGCAGGTAGGGCGTTTCCCTTGCATGCGGCCAGCACATGTCAGCCCGTGTTCGATCCTTGGCATCCCATATGGTCCCCTGAGCACCATCAGGAGTGATTCCTGAGTGCAGAGCCAGGAGAAACCCCTGAGCATTGCCCTGTGTTACCCAAAAAAAGCAAAAAATCCATGTTCATCCCATATTGGATTAGAGTGAGTAAGCTTTGCAAACGACAGAAAATTAAATATTATTTCTAATTGTATTGAATACATATTAATTTTTACCAAAGTTTATTTACATATAAACTATGTGTATATTTACAAATTTCTTACCTCCTTTCAGGAAAATTTTTCAATTCCTAGATTATATTCCTTCAGTCCAATTGGCTATTTTAAATATTCGGTAACGTTGAGCACCCTATAAAAATGAACACATGTATCCTTAGAATTTAACATAAATTAAACAACAATAAATTAAGAAGTATTTTTTTAGTTAGTAGGTATTACACTAAATCAATTCAGTACAACTTTCTTTAATATATTATCTAAGAAATCATAGTGAAGAAGGAAAGAGGTATTATGGTGCCAAATACTGACTTTACAAAACACTTCTCTCTGGATCCTCCAGACAAAAATAACAATGTCAATCACTAATTGGATTTGAGATACTCTGAGTTGAGTACAAAATTAATTCCCTTTTAAGTCTCAGACTCTACTAAAGAACAACTGATTTATCGGAGAATTAGTAGAAATTCTAAAGTGCTCTATTGACTTGTTCATAATGCTATGATGCCATTAACATTTTTTCACTACTCATGATGAAAGGCACACACTGAAAACTCAGCTAAGTAGTAATTTTCATGGCATACTAGCACATAACAGGATTTCACTTTGACAAAAGCTCTTTTTTTCTGAATAAAGAAAACATTCCATGTTTAAAACATACACAGCAATGATAAATAACTACTTTCAAAATTGAGCTAAAGTATACTTTGAGAAGAGTATTATAATTAAATAATAAGTGCTCTATAATACTAAACATACATGAAGTGATATTTTAAACTAGTTATCAAAGCAAAATAAGACAAGTAGCACTTGAATCAAAACTCATATCTCTCTCATTTGGGAATACATAATTTGGACAAAATAAAAACATATCCATTAAAAAATTTACCATTTAAGTGGTTATCATTTTGGGAGGCGTGTGGGTTAGTTCACTCCGATGTTACTCAGAGCTTAGTTATGGCCCTGTGACATATTGCATTGTTCAGAAATATATGATACAGCATGTATTTATTTGTATATGTTTTTGTTTGGTCCCTTAATGTGATAGAATCAGTGAATGCTTAGAGTTAAGTTAAGCAATGAATTTATACACAGGTATATAAGCATAACTTACTACCCTCAGAGATATATAAAAATAAACTATGAGACTATGATAATTTATTCCCTGTACACATATATCACAAAATGACAAGTTTATTTTATACCAGTGATGTACAAAACATTGATATTTCAGATTGAGGAGTCATATTACTGAGTGTCTCCTGTCTTTAAAGACACAAATAAGTTGATATTGAAATTATTGAAATTCCTTTTTTATTTGCAGGGGTTGGTGGATTGGACACCACGCCTAGTGGTGTCTCAGTGGCAAGGTCTTAGGAGAACAATGGGACAGCTGAGCTGACAGGACCATACACAGTGCTAGGCATGGAATCAAGTTTTGCTGAGTCGCAAGGTAAGTGGCCTAATTAACCCCTCCACTATCTTTTCTTCTCCACCTGTCAGAGGCATGCTTACTTCTGTCGGCCAGTTCTCATGCTCAGCTGTTGGGTGTGGCCAGGAAAGGGAAACCGGGACATAGGTGAAGGGAAACAAACACTGGTGATGGGATTGTTGTTGGAACACTGGACTCCTAGAAGTCAACATAAGAACCTTGTAACTTTGTGATTCAAGGCGATTCCATTAAAAAAGCAAAATGTGTTCGGCAGAGAAAGTCACCAGAGATTTGTTGGAGACTTCTATAAAGAATAGCAAGTATTATTTATTAATGCAATGAGGTTATTTATGGCAAGGGTGGTTTTAGAAATGAGGTAGGATTTATTCCAGGAAAAAAAAGAAGATGTATATAAAATAGAGGATTGTCTTGTACTTAGTTAACCCTTCTTCAGTTCCCTGTATTACTTACGGTTCCCCAAACCTCTGCAGGAGTGACCTGAGGGCAGAGGGAGGATTATACTTTCAATACCATTTCATACTTTCAATACCCAAAAAAAAAGTAAACAAACAAAAAGCACATTGAAGTTCCAATCTTAGTCACTTTGGAGCAAAAAGAAAGCTGGCTTGAGAAACAGAATCATCAGGAAAAATCAGTGCTTCTTTTAAGGGGAAGATGAAAATACATAAGAAACATTGAAAAACTGGGATTTTGGTGAGTTTGAAGTAACATGGTGAACAGTTATCAAAAGGGGGTGAAAAAGGAGAAACAAGATGAAAAAATACTATTAAGAATTAATAATGACTTAAATTCTGGATCCTTTGGGTAACTGACACAAAAAGGAATAGGTATACATAAAAGAGATAGATAAACATAAAAGGAATAGGTATACATAGTCAACTCATCATAATGAATGTTTGTGGACACAGAGGGATGACTGCAAGCTTTGCTATAAATGTTAATGGTTCCTTGACCTCAGAGTTTAGGGAAGAGAAGAAAGAAAGGGGAGGGATGCAGAGTAGAGACAAAATGAGAGGCAACGGAGCTAGATTAGGGCATTAAGGTACAAAAGTGTAACTAGAGAGTCAAATACTGGAAACAGTCAGCAACACTGAAATCAAGAGACCCAAACTTAGAAAGAGGCCTGTCAAGAGGGCAGGCAGAAAGTGCCGTGGGGGTGGTCCTGGAGGGGAACCTCGGAACATTGGTGGAGGAAAGACGACACTGGTGGTGGGATCCCCGCCGCAATATTGTATGTCTAAATCTCAATTATGAATAACTTTGGAAATCACAGTGCTTTAATAAAAAGAATAATTTTATAAAAAAGAATGTTAAAGGTTTTACAAGTTCCACTTCACTCTTGATAAGTGTGCTCTAACTCAGCAAAGACCTATGAACAACTTGTCTGAGAGAGATATATTTAATGTTTACTGACTGTTTTTTCTCCCTTGATCCTCATCAGGGATGGAGTATAGCAGAGAGTGAAGCACTACATGACAGGTTATTTCTGACTTACACAGAAAGAATTGATTCCACAGAGTATAACTTACTCTGAACACATCCCCAACTCTTTGAGACCTCTGAATGGTAGCCACCATTCAGTAACCTCTATCTGTAGCCTTGCCTTCTACACATACAGACAGAAAACAGGATCAGAATTCTTCAGCTTTCTAATCTCCTCATGACTTCAGTTTATTGAAATCTATAGAAAGAAAAGTTCAGTTCCAAATCTGCATGAATTTTCTCTTATTATGATACTACTAATGTTCTATTTTATAAGTAGTTTCAAAAAATTTTGGTTAGTATAACTTATAATTTAAATAGATATTTTAATTAATTCAATAAATATCTATTATTTACTATTTGTCAGGCACTATGGTATAAAATAATAAAAAACTAAATGATATGTATTAAGACTAATGACTTTTTATAAACAATAAGATAAATCACATAAATTAATGATATGAAGTCAGGCAAATGTATATTATAAATGAAGAGAAAAGAAATATTAAAATGTTTTTCCTGATTTATAATCCAGAAGGACAGGAATATTTTTGAATAGATGACATTTTACCTAAGTTCTAAAGGCAGAATCCATCTAGGTATCTAGCAAAACAGTACTAAATACCAAAAAGAATATAAATACAAAGTCCATATAAATACTGTTCTAGAAAGGACAGTGAAATAACAGAAAGGAAAAATAAAATAAGAAATTAACAAATGAGGAGCCGCCCGGGAACCAGTATGCAGAGCTGCACAAGCGGCTGGGAGACTGGAGCCGGCTCGCGCCGAGCCCAGCTGACGATGGGATCCCGAGGAGGGCAGATGGGTTTTGGGTGTTGGCCCATCGCCTCTGGGGGTCCCAGAAGCAGCTGGATGAAACTCGCCCATCACACTAGCCACCATCTTCGCTGTCCAGACGGCTGAGAAACTGACCCACGACCAGATCAACAGAGCAAGACCAGTTCGAGCCCAGGTAGGTGGCTCCCAGAAGCGGGAATCACTGGGAATTCGCCAGATGGAGTCAGGGTTTACCCCCCCCCCCTCCATTTTGTCGAAGTCTGGTGGACCCGCCCCAGGAGCCGCCGGGAACCAGTATGCAGAGCTGCGCAAGCGGCTGGGGGAGACTGGAGTCACGCTCCGCGCCGAGCCCAGCTGACGATGGGATCCCGAGGAGGGCAGATGGGTTTTGGGTGTTGGCCCATCGCCTCTGGGGGGGTACCAGAAGCAGCCGGATGAAACTCGCCCCATCACACTAGCCACCATCTTCGCTGTCCAGACGCTGAGAAACTGACCCACAACCAGATCAACAGAGCAAGACCAGTTCGAGCCCAGGTAGGCGGCTCCCAGAAGCGGAATCACTGGGAATTCGCCAGATGGAGTCAGGGTTAAGCCACTCCCCCTCCATTTTGTCGAGTCTGGTGGACCCGCCCAGGAGCCGCCCGGAACCAGTATGCAGAGAGCTGCGCAAGCGGCTGGGGGAGACTGGAGCCCGCTCGCGCCGAGCCCAGCTGACGATGGGATCCCGAGGAGGGCAGATGGTTTTTGGGTGTTGGCCCATCGCCTCTGGGGGTACCAGAAGCAGCCGGATGAAACTCGCCCCATCACACTAGCCACCATCTTCGCTGTCCAGACGCTGAGAAACTGACCCCACCACCAGATCAACAGAGCAAGACCAGTTCGAAGCCTAGATCGCGGAGCCGCAAGCGGCGCGCGGTCCACTAAAAATAGTGAAACAGTAATGTCTTTTTAATGCACTGTATTCCACAAAGAGCAGGAAAGTTTATCGGGAAGGAGATATAAAAGACGAAAGAAATGACATACAGAATCTGCCAAGTAGTTGAGGTGCGGGAGGGGGAGGGAGGTGGGGACATTGGTGATGGTAGATGGGTTTGGGTGGAGGGATGGGTGTTGGAACACTATAGATCCAAAACTCTACATGAGCATCTTTCAATTGTATGTCTAAAATGGTGTAATAATATTTGGGGGGGAAAATAATAAAAATTAAATTAAAAAAAAAATGAGGGAGAAGGAATAAAAAGGCAGAATTAGAAAAATGTTAATGCGAACAAGTTGAATTGGAAAATGAATATACATTATAAAAGCTGATAATATCTCTGTGATATATTTCACTTATACAATGAAAGTTTTATTACTTCTCTTACTAATATTTCAAAGTTAACATAATGACCCCATCGTATTGGTCACAAAAATTATACTCTCAAATATGGAATGTTTTTAAATATAACAGTCATATGTATAGTTAAATGCATGTATTTGATAGCATAAAAACATGCATGCTTCCTGATAATATAGAGAATCTTTGGGAAGATTGTATGAACCAAGTTGGCTCCTTTATATACAAAATAACTATCCATCTTGACAGTTCCTTATCAATTTACAGCATATAATATTTCAAAAAATTCTGCCAAAAAGAGATTCCATTAGTGTCAGGTAAAGATTCCTAACCAGTTCACTTTTAAGTTGTTATAAAATGTAGTAACAAGTAAAACTTAAATGGGAAACTCCTATGGAAAATACATTGCAATTATTTATCTTATCTATTTCTTTTCTTTGATCCTGGTGTTCTGGAAACCTCCTTTAAGTTGTGACTTTGACAAATCTGATATCTGATAATCTCTACAGAGAAGTATTAAGAAAAATGCATTATTTCACTCTCAAGGTGCTTGTTTTCATTAAATATAAATTACTGGGAGTCAACTGAACTGAAATTTACTTTGTTATTGTCTTCAAAAATGATATAAAATTTATTGTGAACATTAAAAATTAATTTATATTTTATAACAGTTTACCTTAAATTAAAATTACTCTTATCATTTCTATTTTCACTCCTTCAGATCTCTTTTATCTTGCTCTCCCTTCTTCCCTATTCTCTCTTTCTCTCCTTAACTTCTTCCAATTTTCCTTCTCTTTCCAAAAAGAGAATGAGAAGATGAAGTAATGTGGTAAATAGAAGGGAAAAATGAGTCACTTATGTTGTATTCCATTTATTAAAATAATTTAGGTGATTTTTATTAACTTATATATACTTCAAATAATGAATATTTGTGCTTTATGACTAAATGATTTTATAACAAAATTAAGTAACCAAAGTACTTTTGCTTATTTATACAACTGACATATTCGACTTATTTATGAATGCATTTCAAAATGTTACTGAATACATGAAATATATCAGGAGATACATTTTTATAAAATAAAATAGGCATCCAGCTAAAGCATAACCTCAGAGGCAAATGGATTTGTTTCATTTGAAACTATATGGCAATCAATAGAACAAATGTCAGAGAGATTATGGCACAAAAGTTTAGAATAAATATATTTGAGGGATTTAGGCCATCCAGAGTGGTGCTTAGAACTGGTCTTGGCTTTGTGCTCAGGTATCCCTCCTGACAGTACTCAGGGAAAGATATAGTGATGGGAATTGATCTGGGGTCAAAGGCCCATTAGGTTATTTCATAACCCTTGTACTATATTTCAACAACAATATAACAAATATATTTCAAGTGAATATTTATATTTGAACAAACATATATTTATGCATATATGTTCAAATATATGAATAAATTGTGAATGTGCTCCTATAGTCCTTTTTATTTTAATGAACCAGATAGCTAAATTATTGATTAGAGTAAAATGACCTGAATATAATGCTCTTTAGCTTCTCCGTTTTGTAAATGGGAATAGTATAGGTTGAAAATAATACAATTTGATCAAATCATTTGCACAGAATCTATCCCTTTAGTGACTTCTAAATCCCAAATTTTCTTTGCTTGTATCAAGTTTAAAACAGAGACCTGAAACTAAAAATTTTTAATCATCTTTTTCTTTGAAAAAATTACTGGTTTGATCATCAGTTTTAATATTCGAGAGATTATGAATATATGCAAAATAAAAATAAATTTAATATATTTTAGATTTTCCCCAAATAAACTTAGTGTATTTTATATCAGACATTAAATTAGCATGGACAAATTTCTTGGGATAGTTTCAGGTCACTAAAAGTTCATAAAAGCCAGAAGGTAGGATGCTTGCCTTGCAAAGGGTTTACTCAGGTTGAACACTTGACACCTGATATGGTCCCCTGAGCCCCAAAGGGAGTACTCTCTGAGCACAGAGACAGGAATAAACTGAGTATCTCTGGGTATGACCTAACTGCCCTCCCCCCTACCCAAAAAAAGGTTATGAAGAAAGCACCGATGTCAACAATTCATTTGTGAAGGTCATCAAAATTTTTCATTTGGGTTTATTTCATTTAAATAATCATCAGATATACAAAACTTGTCTGTAATATACATAGTAATAATGTTATTTTATAAACTTTTGTTCATTAAGTTTCATAATATGTGCACTTAATTTTTCTAAGTTTTTCTTATTATACCACCATGAGATAAGCAATTACAAAGATGATCCTGTTTGGGTTTCAGTCATACAGTGTTCCAGAACCCATCTCTCCACCAGTGCCCATTTTTCACCACTAACGTCCCTCATTCCCACTCCCCTTCCAAAGCCTGACTCTATGGTAAGCACTTTGCTCTCTCTCTCTCTCTCTCTCTCTCTCTCTCTCTATCTATCTATCTATCTATCTATGTGTCTCTCTCTGTCTCTCTCCCCCTTTCTTTCTCTTACATATTGTGGCTTGCAATACATACATTTAGGGGTTATCATGTATTTTCCTTTGCCTACATTCAAGTTCTAGGCTGGTATTATCATTTCCAACAATTATTAGTACACTGTTCCTTTCTCTGCCTTACCTAACCTCTGACTTCCACACACTTGCAGTAGATTCCATGCACTGACAAGACCTCCTGATCCATATTTTGCCTGGCCTTGGATATTGGCATCATACTATATTTTTATATCCTAAAATAAATGCACTCATTCTATATCTATCCTTTTCCCTCTGTCTAATTTCACTCAGCATGATTCTCTCCATGTCCATCAATTTATAGGCCACAATTTCATTTTTTCCTAACAGTTGTATAATATTCCATTGGTACGCTTTAACTTTTACATCCATGTAATTTATAAAATTTATGCTATTAAACATAACAGATGGATATGCATCCATTTTTAGCTTACAAATACATTCTTGACAGACCCACACTCCTTGAAGAACCTCTAGGTTATTTATAATGTGTTGTCTTTTCATTAGTGTACTTTAAATTTAATTAATCTAAATATTAATTCCCTACTTTTTCTGTATATATGTGATGACCAATTTTATATATATGGAATACCTTATTCTTCCTATTATTTCTTTAGAGATTTGAATTTATTATTTCTTAATCATTATTTAAAGATATCTGTACAAACATTTTTAGAAGTTTTATGATATCTGCAAAATCTTCTATTCTAAACTTGTTAGCAAATTTATTTTTCTCCCTGAAATCTGTGAATAAAATCTCTTCAATGACTCCTATCATATCATTCACAGTAGTTTTCTACCAACACTTTGGGGCTCAAGTGCAACTTAAAATATTTAATTTTTCTGAAATTAAATATTAATATCTTTAAATATTTTTAAGATTTTAAAAAATATTTTAAAAATAATTTAAATAGGTTTTAAATCAAATATTTAATAATTAAATATTTAACATATTTAATTAGTTATTTATTAAAATATTTAATTTATCTAAGTTCTGTTGCCATTCTAATAAAAATGAAATTCTGGGGTTTAAGGCATCATATGTAATAGAAAAATGAAGCTTTTAACATGTAAATCCTCACATCTAGCTACTTATTTTGCAATTCTGAAGAATAAAAAAATATTTATAGTTATTAGAAAGTGAATGACCTATCATCCTTTCAGTACTATCAATACTTTAATAATATGCCTTCATTATTTAAATTTCTTTTAAGCTAGATACTCTTGTGTTGAATGTATTTATTTTCAATTTTACACTTAAACAAATGGGAAAAGTTCAACTTATTTTTTTTAATATTTTATTACACTGCCATGTGATATACAATTACAAAGATGTTCATGTTTGGGTTTCCGTCATACAGTGTTCCAGCACCCATCCCTCCACCCGTGCCCATTTCCCACCACCAATGTCCCCACTTCCCTCCCCCTCCCCTAGCCTGCCTCTATTAAGAAAGCTTGTGATACGGGCTGGAGCGATAGCCCAGTGGGTAGGGCGTTTGCCTTGCATGCGGCCAGCCGATGCCGCCCGGGTTCACTTCCCGGCATCCCATATGGTCCCCCGAGCACTGCCAGGAGTGATTCCTGAGTGCACAGCCAGGAGTAAGCCCTGAGCATTGCCGGGTGTGATCCAAAAGCAAAAAAAAAAAAAAAAAGAGCAAGCTTGTGATAGAAAAGTTTATACGGATATATTTAATTCCTAGATATGTGTTCATAAGTAAAGAGAATTTTTTCCACATACAATACAAAGAATGATAGAGACAGTGCACATCATGAATAAATATCTGAAATCAAACATACCCATGTTGAACATGGGTAACCTTTGTAAGATTCCAGAGACAGAGAGAGAGCCACAGAGAGAGAGTTCAATGTTTGCTATTAGGAAGTCCATGTACAATCTTTGGCTTTATAATAAAAGTATTATTTTACTGAAAATGTCAAAGTACCAATAGCTTAATATTAAAATACCATTGACATTATAGTCATATAACTTGCCTTGGATGATGATGTATGACTGCAAGTTAGATATGCCACATCTGAATTGAAGGTTTCAAAGCTAACTTGGGGACCAGATAGGTAGTACAAGGATTAGAAGCTGCCTTGCATGTGGCTAACCTTGGTTCAAATTCCCAGCATTGAAAATGGCCCCTAAATAGTGCCAAGAATGATCCCTGAATACAGAGCCAGGAGTGGGCTAGAGTTACACACTTGATTCAATCTCCAGCAGCATCATCATAAACAGACCTGGAAATCATCAGGCATTGCTACTATTGCTAGGGTAATATTTAGCACTGCAGGGTCCAAGCTGTCCTGCATAGTTTGACCTTCATACCACACTGCTGGCATAATTACCTAGAAGATACTCTGGGTCTCCTAAGAATGACTAAGGAGACACCCATATGTACTCCTCCACCCAAACCAAACAGCTTAATTTGTGAAAATAACAATAGTTATTGTTTTTACTGGATGTATACTCGTTCCCAACATTCAGCAGGATGGATATATTGTTCCCAATGTTCTCCCTTCTGAAATCCGACATGAAATTTCATTGATAAAGAAGCGGAGCCAAACAAAGTCAAACCGGAACACCTGACGAATCTGCTGTCAGTACTCATTAATACACTGGCTTAGCTCTTCACATGCTACCTATCTGAATGCAAGGTGCGCACCCAATGGAAAACCAGCAACATAGTTCTACTGTTCAAGAAGAGAGACATTCACAGCATTGCTATTGTCCCGTCATCTACAAGCTGTTCACTAGAGTCATCCTCAAAAGGATTGGCAGAGCATTAGATGAAGAACAACAATGCGAGCAATCTTATGAAAAGGATTCAGTACAATCGACCATATGCACATGGTAAACAAGCTCATTGAGGTTTGTAGGGAGTTCAAGATGCCGCTCTGTCTAATATTCATTGATTTAAAGAAAGCCTTTGCTTCTGTTGAGACTGAAGTGGTCATCGAATCCCTAGCCAAACAGGGTGTTCACACTCAATAAATCAAGATCCTCCATGAGATGTATTATGGATTCACCACCAGGATCTCACCATTCTACAAGGAAGTGTTCATTGATGTCAAAAGAGGGGTTTAGCAGGGTGATACCATTTCACCAAAACTCGTCAGCACCACCCTCAAAAACTTTATGTGACAATTAGAATGGGAAGGAATGGGAGTGAAGATAGATGGTCGGCAAATACACCACCTTCGCTTCACTGTTGACATTATTCTAATAACATGAAATATTAGCCAGCGGCCCAAATGCTGACTGACTTCAACCGTGAATGTGTAAAGATAGGTCTACAGCTAAATCTCAACCAAACAATGTTCATGAAAAACCGAACTAGTTCCAGATGCTCTATTCTACTCTCAATGGAACAAATATCTCTGAATGCAGCAGTTATGTGTACCTAGATCGAGAACTCAACATGACAAATGACCTAAAACCCGAGTTGCCCAGGAGGAAGAGAGTGGTGTGGGATGCATTCAAGAGCATCGAAGAAAAGGACAGAGGCTCCAGCTCCAGGCACATCTCTTTGATCACACCATTCTGCAGGCATATATGCAGTAACATATACCTCAGAGACCGGGGTCCTGCGAAAGTGGAATGAGAATGCTATTCAGCCCTCCCAAAGAGGAATCAAAAGAGCTATGCTTGGAATATAATGCCTCACTCAAGTGAGAGAAGGTATATGGGGTTCTGACCTCCATTGACAATCGAGAGACAGGAACACTGTCTCATTTGCCAAGGCATCGAAAATCAGATGGGCTAGATATGTAATGTGATTTGGACACAACCACTGGACTAGAGCTGTTACCGACTGGATCCCACAGAATGTCAAAAGATCAAGTGGGATCCCACCTACAAGCCCTCCTATAAGACGGTTAGACTTCTTCATCAAGACCCTGAACGAATGGTTTGAGGCTCTACATATTGCTGGAGCAAGTAGAGGCCATTGTTCTACACTGGCATGTGATAGGGTAATTGGAAATGTTACTGGAAACTGCTCGAGCAAATCGACAAATAACGGGATGTCAAGTGATCAAGTGAATAATAGTTAAATTGATTGTGACTTTAAGTTTCTGTCAAGTCTCTGTTGGTAATTTCCAAGATTTCCTTGTTTTAAGGGGCTTCTCTAAAGTGGTGCTCAGAGAACCCCACTCTAGGCAATACCTGACCATTTTCAGTATAAGCTCCAAAGTGCTTCTTAGGTTTGCATTGTTGGTAACATCTGGCACTATTGCAGGGTGTTGAGGGTTTCCAGGTCAAGACTTCACCTCTTTGATTAACTGAATGTCTACAGTCTGTAATACTAGGGGAAGCATGCAGTACCAGGGAATCAAATCAGTACACCCTTTTGTACTATTGATAGGGAAGAGTTGGTAGGAGGTAGGAAAAAAAATGGAATATGGCTGTGAGAAAAAAGAATTCTTATATGGGATGTCAGAAAATTGGGCGATACCTAGTAACCTGGATGCCTAGGCGATATCTAATAACCGAATGACCTAAACTCTTCCCAATAATGAATATCACTATTTAACTTAGGGACCAAATACCAGAAGATGATCATTTCAATATCACCAGTATTTAATGCCTCCTACTTAAAATTGGTGAAAAATACCCACCCTCATTATTAAAAATGCACAAACAGGGAAGGCTTCTCCCTTTTTTCTGACTCCTGCTTAAGAAGAGCCCTCACAAAATCTGGGAGTTTAACAGGCTTCTTTTTTTCATCCTTTTCTTTACCTTATGTAAAACATTTTTGAATTTAGTCATTCTATCTCTGACTCTGTGCTTTCAATTTGAATAAAAATCTGAGTGCACATGACTGCTATTATGTTATATTTAGCATAATTTTATAAGCTATCTTCTAGCCTTTAAACAGTTGATTCAACAAGAACAGAATATCAAGAATATTGCAATATTAAATGGATAAATTTGGAGCCATGAAAACAGTTTGGAGTGGTAGAGCACATACCAAGCGTATGCATGACCTGAGTATGATCTGTGTGACCCTCAGCACTACTAAGCTCTGGTATCCTCCAGCACCTGGAGAACTGAAGGAGCACTCTGGGGCCAGCCAGAACACTGAGCTGCAAAGACTATATGCTGAATATTACCAGGAATGACCCCCTGCCACCCACCTACCCCTGTCCTCAGCTCTACCAATGACAATGGGGGTTTAAAAAAAGTACAAATGTTCTTTATCTCCATTCAGTATAAAAAATTATAAAAAGCTTTAAGTTACAAAAGCTGATTACAGTTCAGCTTTTTAGCAAAGAGCAAATCAAGGGTGTCATTTTCAGTCCTTTTCTTAAACCCTCTGCACTGAATAAAACCCCAACCAATTAAAACCTTTCTTTTGGAATGCATGGCTCAGAGGAATTATATTTTAAAGGGTGTAAGTCTTCTTTAAATTCAATAAACTCATGGCAACCCCATTACTAGAAAAAAACATATCCATGATGATAATATAAATGAAATAAAATGATTTAAATAAAAATACTGATAACGTTTGGGAAAACAGTACTACTTAATGAACCTTCCAACTGAAATTAAAGTGAATGGCAGATGTTCATGACTTAAAATAAACTTTAAGACTGCCAATTTTTTTCTTACCATAAAATTAGGCTAAGAAATCTGCTTATCTACTGGGGAGTATATTTCAATGCTCTCTACAAATACTAATAGGAGGGAGAAAGATTAAAGTAAGTGGTTAGGTAGCTGAAGTAAGAGCCAGGAGCATAATTGATTAGGCAATTACTGGCAGGCATCAGAGCTGGGGATAAAACTAGAAATATTCTCCTATAACCAACATCATGACCATGATGAGCAGAAGTTTCAAAATCGGGTGGGGATGAGTAGAGAAATAGCACAGGGCTAACACAGTTGCCTTGCATGCAGATCACCATTGACTAAATGCCCAGCACTCAAAGTACTCCTTGCAGTACTGCAGTACTCAAAGTACTCCTTGCAGTACTGCAAGGAGTGACCCCTGAGAACAGAGACAGAAGTAAGCCCTGAGCACTCCTGGGCATGCCCCAAAAACAAAGACGCAAGCTTCAGATAGAGTCTTCATCTTCATTTAATAATCATGGAGCAGGGCCTATACTACCCCACAATATCAGAACATATAAGAAATATAAAGCTTTAAGATAAGACTCCCATGTTGGACTGAATAGATAATATAGCAGATACGGGGCTTGCCTTACATACAACTAACCCGGCTTTTATTCCTTATTACCCCCATATGGTTTCTGGAGCCCCACCAGGAGAAAATCCTGAGTGCAGAGCAAGGAGTGACCCTGAGAATCACTGGGCATGGCCCTAAAACAAACACCATAGACTTTTAGATGTTAAGATCACTTACTTATTAACACTGTACAATCATGTATAGCCTAACTGATAGAATAACACAAGGAAATTCGCACAAAAGCAAAAGGTACAGAGAAAATGGCATGCCAGAAACAACAGTTACTTTGGTTCAGTCAAGCAATTTCTGCTTTAGACAGGATTTATTTACTATTGTTTGCCTTAGCAAGGAGATACTCCAGTAAAAAATGCAGAAAAGACTTAGTCAGAAAGTCGTTTTTCTGTGTGTAAAAACTGGTTTTTACTTGAGTATAAAAGGAAAATATAGATCAAAATATAGATTCAAAAAAGAACAGTAGTGGAAAAGATTGATTTGTTTTAAACTTATAATACATTTTCATTGTATAGAGAAAATGGCATGCCAGAAACAACAGTTACTTTGGTTCAGTCAAGCAATTTCTTGCTTTAGACAGGATTTATTTACTATTGTTTGCCTTAGCAAGGAGATACTCCAGTAAAAATGCAGAAAAGACTTAGTCAGAAAGTCGTTTTTCTGTGTGTAAAAACTGGTTTTACTTGAGTATAAAAGGAAAATATAGATCAAAATATAGATTCAAAAGAACAGTAGTGGAAAAGATTGATTTGTTTTAAACTTATAATACATTTTCATTGTATAGAATTATGAGAAAGAAATTATTTTGGTGTGGTGAAGGAGATGGTATTTTTATTTTTTATTTATTTAAAACACTTATCATTAAGGCACTGTGAATTACAAAACCATTTATAGTTGAATCTCAGTTATACAATATTCTATCACCTGTGTCAACCTCCCAGTACCAGTTTCCCCCCTCTCCCCTCCCCACTGCCCATTCCCCACCCCCTGAGTCTGCCTCTCTGACAAGTGCAATTTGAAGTTTGGTTGTTGCAGCTTGATTTCATACTTTAATGAGTTAGCTACTACATGATTCAGACACAGAGATATACAAGCTCTACATGGCCTATGTGTCTGAGACCTTTGGCCTGCCCTGTTACCTCCACTCTGTCTCTTATGAGAAAGAAATTATTGAAAATAAAATTGTCTGAAGAAATTTTGTTATTAGTATTATTATTAATGTCTACTAAACTCAGATTCAAATGGATTATTAACATCTCCAAATTATTCCATAAAAATTCCATAAAAGATTCTCAAGCATTAAGTTAATTTTTAAAGATATATAAATATCATAGTATAATTTTCAGCTCACTGAAGAGGTAAAATATATAAATATTGACAAGATGTCTTATGAAGACTGATGATAGTCTCTTCAAAATATTTTTAATTTCTAAGGATCAGGTCTTTAGTAATGTTACAAACTCGTGAAGAAAGTTAAGGCTTTTAGACGTCACTTGAGGCACTTTCTATTATCCTTGTAAGACCTACACAATAGAAACTTTGTGGGGTCTTGGGGAACAGGAGATACTCAGGGCTTACTCCACGCCTACATTCTGAAATTATTCCTCGCAGGGTTCAGGTGAACCATATGTGATGCTGGGGAGCGGATCCAGGTTAGACGTGTGCAAGGTAAGCAAGCACATTACCTCCTGTACTATTTCTCTGACTCTGTGCACAATCCTAAATTTAAGTAAAAAAAAATAGTGGAAGCAAATCATAAAATATCCTTTCATTCAACTCCACTAAAAATAATTATCAAGTATATTTTATCAATTTTAATAATCTTATGAAAATCTTTGGTGACTGAAGTTTTTCTTATATTCATCCTAATATTATATTGTCTGAATTTTAAAATTTAGACAAATATAATAGAGGCAATCAACATATTTTATAAATTTAAAAATATGTAGTAAATTAATTCCTACCCCAAAATTTATGAAGACCTTATTTAGTTACATTCAAACAACTTACTTTTTTTTTCTTATTTTAAAATATTTTGATACTATTAATTTTTAATTTAACCTTTCTCCATAATCTGATAATAAAATTTAAATATGTTACTTGCCTAAAATTGTAAAACTCATTTCCTCTCACATTTTATCTTTTTTAATTATTTGTATTTCACACTTCTTTTCATTTTCATTATTTGGGGTTCTCTTAATTTCATTTCATTTTATTTCATTTTTATTTTATTTCCTCTAACTTCCTTTTATTTTCACTTTGGCTGCTTATACAAAACAATGCTCTCAGTTTACAAACTAAACTTTTTCACTCTTATTGCATCTTTTGTTCATTTTCATTTGGAAAAAATAATAGATATGATTATTCAAATGAGAAAGATAAATGTACCATTCTTAACTTTCAGTCTTTTATAATGTAATTGAAACCACAAGAACTGATATGAATTATTAACATGAAGTACAGTAAATAAAAGATTTAGAAAACAATTACTTGAAATATTTAGAAGAAATTCTGTCTCCCAACAACAGTACACACATACATAAGCTAAGAAGTTGCTATTCACTGACATACAAAAGCCTAATTTACTTTTTGCATTTTATAAACTATTTTAATATATTAGTCATTAATAAGACAATGTGATATTCTGAGTATAGCATTAAAATCAAAAGCATAGTTGGGAAAACAGAATAAGTTACCGTTACCTTGTCAGAACTCCTGTGAGTCTTCGCTTTTGCTACTAGCTTACGATGTTTTTAATAAACCAAATCCTTAATCATGCATGCACTCGTTCTTTTACTTTATTTTAAAACTATAGTCCAGTAGTGGATTTTTCCCACCCAAACTGTGAGTCGCCAAAGCAAGGGACGATGAGAGGTGGTGAATATCCACAATCAAGCTGATTACTGGATCTGCAGTTTGTCAAAAAACATTTTTTGCTGCCCCACATTTTCTAAAAATGGAAAAGGTGAAGCTTTCACAAGTAGCGGGCTCCAAATAAATCTGTGCGCCCAGCACAAAGCTTCGTGATACCAGCAATTTTTTTCACACTTTAGGAAGTTCTACTATTTGCTGGTACCTACCCTAATAGGCCAGCCGCTTCCCATTTATATGTGAGATGCTGCATTTACACCTTAAAAACTCTGTCCCTCCTTTAGGCTACGCTTGACCTAAAGACACATTTGTCATAGGTAGCCTTGAGGGGCTTTTGTAACAAACTGTAGAAATAATGTATAGATTCTTCTCTTCCAGAGAAAAGACAAAACAAAACTGGGTCACTGATAACTGTTAAAACAGCAAACCTAAGTTTGGCTTTTTACTTTTTTTCTTTTTATTTAATGTTCTCAGTTTTACCCTAATTTTTTATATTGCACTGTGCATAGGAAATTAAATAAATAGGGATTACATTATGATTGTTTATAATATTATATTTCAGTAGCAGTATATGCTATAATAATTTATTTCCCCTTGTAATCTACCTATGTGTTACAGGCAATACAGTAAGTCAACTAAAACATTTCTCCTATGTTATATAATAGCAGTTTTACTCTTACAGTGGAGATTGTTATACACAGTTATATCCAAAACTGCCACCAAAGTACCCAGTACCCCAATCCAATGTGCTTAGCATCCACAGAATGTTAATGTTCTTAAATAACATTAATTTTCACCTTAAAATGTTTTATGTCTATATTCTTATAATTTGGTAGTTTCCCCACCCCACTGGCATACTCCCTTCTATTCTAAAATTCGCAGTACCATTCACATTTACTATACTTGACTACTCCTTGTCTCAACATATTTCATCAGTTACTATGGTTGCTGAACTGCCAATAAATTATTTAACTGAAGTAACTGTTCCTGGTAGACAGCATTTCTTAGGACAAAATTTATGAAATGCAACTACTTTGGGAATTCCTTAAACTGCAAAATTGTATTGAAAATACCCATGTCCTAAATAAGCACTGATATACATATTTGAAAAGGTCTCACAGCTTCTTAGTAAACTGATTGAAAATATCCACCATATTTTAATATGTAGAAGAAATTAATCAAGATTTGCTATCAAATGATGAAAGAAGAATTGTTTCATTAAATGATATTTAGGTCATTGGGGGACCCCCATTTCTTTATCCATTAAAATAAATATGTGAAAACTCATGCATGTGTATAGAATGATTTTTATACAATACAACAGTTAAATCATGGGATTTCATAATTGATCCTATTATTTAGCTATCAAATATTAATACAGTGGATACTTTAATTATTACAAAAATAATGTATGATTATATTTTTTACACAATGTGATGATATTGAAAGCTCTAACTTTATCATTTACTGTGTGAAATTCTTTTTGCATAGAATAAAATAGATAGAATAGAAAAAGTGGGTCATGTGGCTTAAAATTTATTAATGTGTCACTGCACTGCTCAATAATATTTTAGTTCTCCATAGCATGCACATATGTAAATTATATAAGATACAACACCACTACCTAGATTTTACCTATACCTATTTGCATAAAATGTACATTAAATTCCTCACTATTCACAAAGCGACAGTGTTGGGAATGTATTGCTTAAATAATAAGTTTATGCAAAATGTTATAGCAAATGTTTCAGACTTATTGGTTAATGCAAATAACAAGTCAACTGAATCATTAACCCCGATTTCAATGGGGAGTACATATCTTCTTATATACCACACAGAGATTGCTTAGTACAGTCATTAATCATGCATTAACCACTAAACTGCTGAAGTCAGGGTAATGGTAACTCATTACTAAGCATTTATTAGTATCTGAATCCTGTTCAAAAAAACAACACCAATTAGTTGTTATAATTACTACATTTCAAAAAACCTTGTTTTCTTAATTCACGTTAAAAGTAAGAGAGAAATCTTAGTGAACATCAAATCAGAGAAAATCAGTGACTAATTTAAATTATCTGACCTGATTATAAACTTTCATCTACTAATTGTAAATTTTTTTGGCAAAATTTTGACTAGGGACATTTATTGGGTGTATGAAAACTGGAAATATAGTTAAATATCAAAGACCCGCATTTATTGGTTAGATTCCACAAAAGCTCAGGAAAATCTTTGTAAAAATGCAAATTTACCTTTTTTCAGGCATATTGAAATGAGGGCAATTAGCTAGAAAGGGCCAGAAAATGAAAAATCAGACTAGCATACAATGTTAACAAGATTCTTAATCAGGGATCCACAATTCAGAAAAAAAATCTTGTTTAAAATTCAGGTAATCTCCAACTTTGATTAGGAAAATAAGTATTATACTAAAGTTATATTTTTTGGTGGGGGAAGGGTGCAACACTTTAATAGCGCCCAGTAGAATAAATGCTTTAGTCCCTGTACTCTCTCCATCCCTTTAACATAAAATTTATCTGCCACTTAGTATTTCTATCACTCATAAAAGCAGGTGGATGAGCAACAATAGTGTTTTTATCACCAAAAAGAAAGCAGATTTTAATATGAACTTTTTAATTGTATATCTTTGTAATTGTAAAAAATTTTAAAAAAAGGAATAAAGAAAAAAGAAATCTGAAAAAAAAGAAAGCAGATTTTTCACAGTGTATTGAAGTCTTTAAACATATACCTTATTGTTGTTTATTTATTTTTGGTTTGGGGGGCCACAATTATAGTTCCTCAGGGTTTCCTCCTGGCTCTGCATTCAGGGATCATCCTTTGGATGCTGTGGGGTGGGGGACCATTTGTTGCTCCTTGTGCAAAGCACATGCCTTAAATACTGTATTCCCTTTCCAGTATGTATATTCGGTTTTCTACACTTAAAAACATCATTCTAAATAAAGCAGTTCACTAGACTGCCAACAACATGAATAAACTGAAGTTTCTTGTATGTGAAATCCAACTTGAAGGAGGGATTTTGGTTGAGAACTTTTGCTACTCTAAAATTTTTTTGTCCGCCACCCCACCTCCCTTTCTCTCTCTTGTCTCTCCTCTCTGTCTTTTTTGGGCCACACGCATTGTGCTTCAATCGGCAAACTATATGTAAGTCAAGCATACTACATGTTATACTATTTCTTCTGCCCGTACCTGTCTTCTCTTTCTCTCTTCTAGTTGCAGGCTCTTATGGTTATTGAACCATGTTAACCATTGATACTTTGACTACATACCAAGATCACGTAGCAATGGCTCTCCTACCCTGAATATTTATTTTGCTGTTGTGTTTTGGGAATACATACCTAACCATCACTTGATCACTTGACATCCCGTTATTCATCGTTATTGCTCGAGCGGGCGCCAGTAATATTTCCATTTGACCCTATTACATGCCAGTGTAGCCCAATGGCATCTGATTTGCTTCAGGAATACAAAGTGCCTCAAACCGTTTGTTCAGGGTCTTGACGAAGAAGTCTGACCATCTTGTAGGTGGGCGGCCACGTAATCTTTTGACATCCCGTGGGATCCACATACCTAACCAAACTCAGAAATATCTCTTGGAACTGCAGTAGGAAATACTCCTGGTAGTGCTCAGCGGACGGTAGGGACTGAACCCAGGCCTGCCACATGCAAGACAAGTACCCAACCCTTTGTATTATCTCTCCAGCTCCTGTCTCATGTCTTATATATTTAGTTCTAACTATACTTATAGGGTGGTATAAATTTACATCTTCTTGGTCCCATAAGAAAAGTTTTCTTTTTGTCTCTGGATATTATAATTTATTGCTTTATTTCTCTTTCCATTATCTTTTGTCTATAAATTTTATTATTAATAAGTTTCTACTCGGTTTAAGTGATACAGCTAGTACACTGAAATGTTGTTATATATTAGCAGAAATAATTTCTCAATTTTAAAATTATTTCTAAAATTATTTTTTAAAAACCTAAGAATGTTTCCTATTAACAAAAATGTTTCATATCTCTAACATCAACTAGTTATATTATTAAATGCATGTACTCAGTCACATTAAATTTAGAGGATGCAAATCTTAAGTCAAGTTAAACAAAAAATAAAACTTAATACACAAGTCAGACATTTTATTAATTCTCTATAAATGAAGACTATTATTTTAGAGGTAAATGGGTATGATTTTTATGAATGTGAGTTATAGCATTAAGAATACTAATTTTTTCTGATCCTAATTTATTATTTAAATAAATGACTAAGACATCATCATTTATAAAGCTGTCTATAATAAAATTGTTCAGACATACAATTCCTCAGTACCAATCCCACCTCCAGTGTCTTCCCTCTCATTGGGAACACTGCAGGCCTGGTCAAAAGACTGACCAAAATACCAGAGCTCTTTTGTTGGGGTTGTTGGCAGCTTATTTGAAGTATACTGGTCCAGTACAGATGGCTAATATAAGACTGTTTTCTCTCCTAAAATTTTATCTAACACACAAAGTCATTTCCCTACCATAAATTAGCCTACATCCGCTCCCAGACTAGCAGAAATCATGTTTAGAGCCCGAATCCTAATGGAATTATACAAAGGATCCAAGACGTAACTGGATGATTTTTGTTTGCTTGTTTATTTTGGCTTTTTGGGACACACCTGGCGATGTTCAGGTGTTACTCCTGCTCTACACTCAGGACTTAACTCCTGGCAGTGCTCAGTGGACCGTATGGCATGTTAAGGATCGAACCCAGGTCGGTGCATGGCAAATGCCCTATCCACTGTACTCTCTGGAAACTTAACTGTTTATTTTGCCCTGCATTTCTTGTACTGAAGAACTAGTAATTCTTAGTCCTAAATCTTTGCCTTCATGTATGCTTCTGTTTTTTTTTTTTTTTATTTTTATCATACCACATGAGACATGCAATTACATAGATGTTCATGTTTGGGTTTCAGTCATACAGTGTTCCAGCACCCATCCTTTCACCAGTGGCAATATTCTGGATCTTGATGAGAACTTATGCTCCTCCAATGCCTGTGAGGTAAACTCACAGGCAGCGGAGTAACCATTCATTTCCAGGGAAACTATGATTATTTTTACAATTTATACATATCCGTCTTAACATTTATCAACACAGGTGTTGTTTGATACAAACTTTTCCATACATTTCTTAAGTTGCATTTACTTGATTTTAACATGGCTAAAATCACAAAATTAATTCTAGGATGTTACCTAGGAAAATGTTCTAAATAGAACGTTTTCTATAATATAACCAGCAATAATGATCATGCAGTAGCATTTAAAACAAATTACCAAGTCCAAATTTCCTGGTTCAAATCATTGTTCTAAACTCATTACATGAGCTTATTATATTTAAAATGACAATGGTAAACTACTTGACTCATGGTGTTGTAAAGTAAATAAATTAGTACATGTAGAAGAAACGCCTGTAGAAAGTATACTTTCATGATGGCTATTATCTCATTGTTAGAGCCATTTCTGTTTTAATTATATTCAAGAAAATGATACACATTTTAGGAAAGATACAAAAATGTCTTTGGTAATGGAAAAAAATTAAATGGAATCATTCTAATTTATCTCTTTAGGGGCTTTTCAAAGGAGACTATGTTTGACAAGAGGGACACCATTGCTAATAGTAGGAATAACATGAGGATTTTTTTTTTTACTTTGCTTTATGTTTTGGGGACAAATTTGTGGTGCTCCAGACCCATATAGGTGCTGGACTTGAATCAGTCTTGGCCATATGCAGGGAAGCACCTTACCCACTAAGCTATCTCTCCATCCCCAGAGAATCATAATTTTAAATCCAACCAATCTAGTCACACTTCCTAAAACATAAACTTAACTCATAAAATTATTCACTAGACTTTGAATCTTTGGTCCATGACTATATGTCTGCCTGATTCCTACCTGTAAAACTAAAAGGCCATCATAAAGTATAAAAAATTAATTACCAAATATTTAAATGAAGCCTACAAATACTGAAAGCATTTAATTGCATAATAAGGCCTACATATGCATTAACAAGGTTAAGACTATTAATGATCTCTGAAGGTTAAGTACTAGTGGATTAATATTAAACTAACAATGTATGTATTTTCTCTATATTATAGTATTTTGTCATAGCATAAATACCTAAGAGAACTTTATTCCTTCTGAAGATAAAATTCACTGTAGTATGGCTGCTAAAGTTTGCTAATTTCCATTCTACTATGGCTCCTAATCTACACGTTCTTTTGGCATTGATCACTACATAATCAAGTATGCCAAGTATGACAGACAGACCACCTTCAACTAAAGCAGAAAGTAAGTACTATTCACTTCTTAAAAAGAAAATATTTCTCTGATGAGGAAATTATCCTGTCATTTCCTGGTAGTGGCAGTACAGCAAAGGGGGCTTTTGCTGTATGTAATAGGTAAAAAGTAGATTTTGAGGGGGAAATGTGGAAAAATCTTGAAAAAATACTGTAAGTAAAAATACTTCCATGTTTTTATGCTAAACTTGATCCCTTTTTACTATGAACTATAGTTCTTTAAAAATGGAGAACTTATTCTCTGATTATATTCTGTCATAAATCATATGGACAGATGTGTGCCTTAGTCACGCATCATGGTTGATTACCGTCATTCAAAGTTTATGCAACACAGGCAAAGAATTTTATTTTTTAATTCAATGTTTAATTTCTTTGGTATTATAGCAGACAAAAAGTAATCTATACATTTCCTAAGTAATACTACATCTGCACAATAAAAATATTTATGTCAAATATTTTATTTTACATATGACTCTAAATTCAATCACAAGTCTGTTTATTCTCCTTTGAAGAGTAGTACATTTTAGAATTGAAATGTGGTTTAAAAAATTGTTTTAAAGTTTTCAATTATGCAATACTTTCTTAATTGTTTGAAAAAATGGGAGATCAGCACAATGTCAAGATATATAAATGAGTAAAAATTATATAGAGAACTAGTATTTACTAGTATGATGGTTGAACCCACTTACATTCTTGGCACCATGAGCCAAGGATTTCTTTAATTACAGGGCATATGAAGACTTCTCAAATATTATGGAGCCACAGCAGACTGAATTATGTGGGAGGGATAAATCCATAGGGTGGTTTCTTATAAAAGCAAACTCTATAGTTCATCAGTAATCTACTGGGGTTTCCAATCAAACCTTGTTCATTAGTGCTAACCAGAGTTGGTACACAGAGTAGATTAACATGAGATTACTCAATATTCCTATTATACAGAGTTCAGACTTGACATTGGTCATGGATATAAAGTTAGTGCTGACATGACTTTGGAATTCAAACCCTTATAGTTATCTGCCAGCTTCAATGAATGAACAAAAGCAAGACTGTTATAGAGAGAAAAGAAAGGAACATATGGTGGAAGCAAAGAAAAAGCTGATTTTGGCTGATACACAAGCAGAAAAATCATGATCATTTATATATTGACAACTACATTCATTGAATTCTAGGTATCCCAATATGCAAAGTATTCTTTAGAAATGATTCCTGCCTTCAGTTTTTAAAGTTTGAAATTTTCCTTAAGAAGTACAGCTTTAAAATTGTTCTCTTATCACAAATAATCTATGAAATGACTATGATATTAGAGAAAATAGGAGGATTTACATTATCCTGATTATAATTATCATTCATAAAACATCTCTTTGACTTTGGTAGTTATTAATATTTATACAAATATATATTTAAAGCACTCATTCATAAGAGTATATATATATACACACAAAGCATAAAAACACTAATACTTTAGGTGGTTTATTTCTGTGCTCTTTATTTTGTTTCCTAGATTTATGTATCTTTGTTATGCCAATACTATTCTGTTCATTTGTTCTAATTTTATAATACAGCTAGAAAATAAAACTGTGCTACACTTAGCTTTCTTCATTTTCGTAAAAGATTTTTATTATACCACCATTAGATATACTAAAAAAGATTTTCATGTTTGGGTTTCAGTCATACAGTGTTCCAGCACCCAGCCCTCCATCAGTGCCCATTTCCAACACCATGACCCCTGATACCCTCCCCCATCACCCAGCCTGCCTCTATGGCAGGCACTTTGCCTCCTCCCCCTCCACCCCCATCTGTCTTTCTCATACACATAGTGGCTTGCAATGCATACATTTAGAGGTTACCATGTATATCCCTTTGCTTATATTCAATGCTCATTCCTTTATCTATCTCCCCTAATCTCTGACCCCACACACACACACTTGTGGTAGATTTCACCACTGACAAAACTTTCTGATCCATGTTTTGCCTGGCCATGGATATTGGCATCATATTATCATTTAATATCCTGCAAATAAATGCAGTTATTCTATATCTGTCCTTTTAACTCCAGCTAATTTCACTCAGCATGATCCTTTCCATGTCCATCCATTTATAGGCAAATTTCCTAACTTCATTTTTCCTAACAGCTGCATAATATTCCATTATGTAGATGTACCAGTTTCTTTATCCAGTCATCTGTTTCGGACACTCTGGTTGTTTCCAGATTCTGGCTATTGTGAATAGTGCTGCTATGAACATAGAATTGTAAATGGGGGCCAGAGCGATAGCCCAGCGGGTAGGGTGTTTGCCTTGCACACGACCGGCCCATGCCGGCCTGGGTTCGATCCCCGGCATCCCATCTGGTCCCCTGAGCACCGCTAGGAGTAATTCCTGAGTGCAGAGCCAGGAGTAACCCCTGAGCATCTTCGGATATGACCCAAAAAGCAAAAAAAAAAAAGTGTAAATGCTGTTTCTGCTGAAAAAAACACTAATATTAAGTGTGTATTTCCACCTTCTCTTAATAAACTCATATATTCATTCATTTATTTATTTTATTTATTTCTTTATCTATTTATTTACCTATTTGTTTGTTTATCTATTTATTTATATGTTTGTTTATTTATCATTTGTTTTTTTTTCACCATGCCAGCAATGGTTAGGCGTAACTCTCAGCCATAAACTGGGAAGTGGGTCTAGTATATGGGATTCCTTGGGAGAATCTGGATGAGCCACTATTAGCAAGGCAATAACCTACCCAGCGTACAATAATTCAGACCTCTCTTAAAAATCTTTTTTTTTGTGGAAATAAAATACATTCATTGCTTATAAAAATTTAAGAGAGGAATATAAACAGTAAGTTAATTTTTATATATTTTTGAAATAATCTTACAGATCTATAGCAAAAGTCTTTTATTTTGTCCTAATTAAAAAAAATTACACCACTGCGAGATATACAGTTACAAAAGTGTTCATGGTTGGGTTTCAGTCATAGTGTTCCAGCACCTATTCCTCCACCAGTGCCCATTTCCCTCCACAATATCCCATGATTTCCCCACCCCACCAGCCTGCGCCTATGGCAGGGAATTTTCACTGCTCTCTCTCTCTCTCTCTCTCTCTCGCTCCTTGCTCGCCGCCACTCGCTAATCCTCTTTTCACATGGTGGCTTGCAATATGTAGAGTTAGAGGTTATCATGTATTTCCTTTTGCCTACTTTCAATGCTCAGTTTTATGCTGGCATTATCATTTACAATAATTATTCATACACTGTTCCTTTCTCTGTATTGCCTAATCTCTGACTCCCACACATTTGTAGTAGGTTCTACCCACTGACAAAACCTCCTGATCCATATTTTGTCTGGCCTTGGGTACTGGGATCATGCTATTTTTTTATATCCCACAAATAAATGCAGTAATTCTATATCTGTCCTTTTCTCTCTGGCTAATTTCACTCAACATGATCATCTCCATCTCCATCCATTTATAAGCAAATTTCATAACTTTGTTTTTCCTAACAGCTGTGTATTATTCCATTGTGTAGATGTGCCACATTTTCTTTATCCAGTCACCAGGTCTTGGGCACTCTGGTTGTTTCTAGAGTTGGGATATTATGAATAGTGCTGCTATGAACATAAAAGTGCAGATAGTGTTTCTGCTGTGTGTTTTTGGCCTCCCAGGGTTTTTTCCCAGGAGTGGTATGGCTGGGTCAAATGGGAGCTCAATTTTAGTTTTTGGAGAACTGTCCATATTGTTTTCCAAAAAAGGCTGTACCAGTTGACATTCCCACCAACTATGGATGGATCCCATTTCCCTGCAGCAAGTGTCATTTTAGTTATCTCAACACATATTCAGTTTCTGTCAGCTATGGGGAAACAGAATTCTAGATTTTGGAGTTAAAGATAAGGATGGTCAAGTTTTTTTTCCCTTAAACATCAAATCAAGGGTTAGAGAGATATACAGTAGATAGAATGACTGCTTTTATGCATATGACCTGAGTTTGACCCTTCCATCATATTTCATTCCCTAAGCTTCTTCAGTTGTGTTTCCTCAGCAGAGAGCCAGGAGTAGGTCATAAGTTACGTAGTGTGCTTAAGTACTTCTCCACACTTTTTCGTGAGTAAGTGTGATCAACTACTTCTCTACCACCAAAAGACATATCTTACAGAAAAGAAATAGAAAACTAAATAAGTAAATAAATGAGCAAACACATAAATGACAAACTAGCAAAACGGGGCAAAGGAAAGTAAAAGTAGCATGTGGTGCTGTGAAATTTGAATGTTAGAAAGTCAGACAGTCCTTTTTTTTTTTTTTAATAAAAAAAGAGGGAGGGGTGGTGGGGGGGGAGGGGAGGGAAAAGGGAGGGGGCCGGGGGGGGGGGGGGGGGGTAGAGAGGCGAGGGGGGGGGGGGGCGGGCCTTATTGAAGATCCCATGTTATAGAATTCAGACTAATAGTAGTAAGTAAGTACAGAGAGAAGAGTCTGAGCTAGTATAAATTAAATCATTAAAGGTAAAATACTCCTGGGAAAATGTGCCTTGCAGCTGCAATGTCTGAGTGAGAGTGATAGCACATAAAATGATAGCATATGAGAGAAAAAAAGGGTCTTCCTGGGGCCTTGTGAACTGTCCAAGGAATACTAAGAAACTAAAATATTTTAAACAAAGAAACAATATGATCAAGCGTATTTTATTTATTCGAGTGCCATGATTTATATTACAGTTAAAAATAGGGTTGCTGGCATACAATATTCCAACACCAAGGGCTATCCCTGGCCACTAAGTGGAGTAAAAGCTATTGAAAGTCTGCAACACAGAGATTCAATTACAAAACTTTAAAATCATTCCAAGAAAAGCTATCCAGCACCTATGCTAGGAGATTAATACAGTAATGGTGAAATAAGGCTCACTATGAATGGTGATATAAGATTCAACATTGAATGCTGAAATAAGATTCTAAATTTGCAATTCCTAAGCTTAAGTAAAATACAACAAAAATATAAGTGTTTGGTGAAATATAAGTGCATTCCCTAAATTATTTAAACCCATGGGCTGTCCTCAGCAGGTAGCAGATAGGAGAGAGGCTTGTCTACACCCAAGGCTCTGCACCATGGGCCCTGGATGGTTGATGGTCTGACATAGAAAAAGACTGGCCCCCCCTGGGATGAACCCAGAGCCATGGCATAACCTGGAAAGCTACCCATAGTATATTTGATATGCCAAAAGCAGTAGCAATAATGGACCTCATTCCCAATGTATGGAGAGTTACTGGTGCCTGCTCAAGCAAATCGATGAACAACAGGAAGACAAGTGATAGAAGTGATACTGGCAAAATATTTCAGACCTGTTTTAAATAAAGGATCTAAATGTGAAAAAATGTAGGCACAGAGAATAGTACAGATTCTAGGTGTGTTCTTTGCAGATAGCCCCAACATAGGAAGCCTGGAGCACCACTAGAAATAATCTCAGAGCACCACAAAGTGTGACTATCCAAATCTAACAGAGTATGTAATCTTTAAGTTAATTGATGTATGCCCTCAATATTTTTATTTACAGAGATGTAAACAATTATATATGAAAGAATGCCAAATTTTTTACAAAATAAAATTAAAAATCAAAATTATTCTAAGTCACCACCATGAAAATTGGAAAAATGTGGTCATTTTTCTAAGAGGAATAAACAAAGAAGACTTCATATAAA
The DNA here is from genome assembly GCA_021461705.1 of Cryptotis parvus. Taxonomy (NCBI): domain Eukaryota; kingdom Metazoa; phylum Chordata; class Mammalia; order Eulipotyphla; family Soricidae; genus Cryptotis; species Cryptotis parvus. Next base: position 228,288 of record JAJIBD010024335.1, on the reverse strand, counting down.
ATGTGAGCAGTGTTGATGGATGGAAGGAAGAACAGAGATGAAGACAAAGGAAAGAAGTGGTAATAAAAATCATGCAGGCAAAGGAAGTGGGGAAACACCAAAGCCTTGATATATGACTCAAATGATAGGATTACAGGATAGTTCATATATAGTCCAGGTAGGATCAGAAAGTATGCACAATTGCTTACAGAGAAAGCATGAGATTATATAAAAATTTTCTTAATTTTTTTTAGGATTATAATTCTATGAGACTTTTTATCTACATATAATCAGTATAAACATAACTTTCTCACTTTAAAAATAGAATTTATGGTCAAAGTAGCAGTGTATTAAACTAGTCCATTTCACAACTTTCACCATGGCTAGGAATATAAACAATGAAACATTTAACCACATATTTCAAGCCTAAAAGCATGCAAATGGAGCAAATCTCAATACAGGAAAGGAACTATGACACAGGTCTTCGATGAACATACAACCAGCAGGGCTATTATTCCTTGCCTCAGTTCTTTTAGCAGGGTAAAATTATAGACTGGATGACTGCAGCAACATATTTTCATGCACTTACTGCAGTATCAATAAAACACAAAGTTATTTTACCAAACTTGCCTATTTGTTGGGATGATAATTGATGGATTACAGTTATGAATTTTGTGAATTACATCTTTAGTTTGTGGATGCTATCTTAAAATAGTATTTTATCGGACTGCACATAATATCCTTTGTACATTTTAGTGTTTTTTTCATTATAAAGGAATTTTTAAAAAGCCAGTACAACCTTTTAGAACATTAATCAGAAAATGAGAAATGAGTGAATACAGATTGAAAATAATAGGAACCAGTAATTTTTTATAGCAGCCTACGTGGAAATATTTTAGTATCCTCATCTTTACACTTCAAAAACTCATTTGCACTGTCACAGGAGAGTTGAATATCCATAAATAAACATTAATGACCCATTTACCACCATGTCCTAAAGAAGTTTCTGGCATATATGTCTGCCTCTTGAAAGAAATAGAAAAGAGAAAGCAAAAGGTTCAGGGAAAAGAAATAGGTGGACCTTTTCAGAAAAGGAAGCTTACAGAATGAAACTATTTATTTCTGAAAAAGTAGTATTTCTTGCTGTAAATATTGTAATATTTTTCTCTTCTAATGAGATAGATTTAATTTAAGTCAAGTGATTACAGGTGATCTGTTTGAATAAATATTGGCAATTATGTAGAGTAAAAAGCACCCTTCATTGTACAGATTTTTTACTCTTTTTTGATCAGCTCACATTTTTTCTTATTCATCCAAAAAAGAGAATTATTTAAAATGTAGATAGTTACCAGAAACACATGTATAAATATAATAGCATTCTATCCAAAGGAACACAAGATCCCATGGGAGGGAAACATGTATGGATATTTGAAGATAACTGCAAAAATGTTACTAAACAAAAGAAATGAAGGTAGTATCTGATGAATAATTTCAGTTAGCTGCGCAAATGGCCTGGAGGAGACATATTTTAGCTGGTGTTTTAAAGAGCAATCAAATTGTGCCAGGCACAACCTGCGGGAAGCAGTAAAGCCAGGTTAAATAAATCAATAAGGACATTCCAGACAGAGATACAGAGGTAAAGACATGGAGGGAGTGAAACAATGAATGTTCAAGGAACTGCTAGCATCTTCACATTGCAAAATAAAACTTTAATGAAACATTTTGCTAAAATATGATTTTTAGAAGGCTGTCATGACCAAAGTTGAAGAAGATTTTAATCAGAATACAAACGTAAAAATAGCAACATTTTAGGAAGAACACTCTCCAGAAAACTAGAAGAGGGTTTGCCCTCAGTTCAGGTGATTATCACAAAAGTCAAGAAATGATGATTTGAAATAAGGCAGGCCATGGTTGTGACTACCAAACTCCCATAAAATATAATAACATTGGAAGTTTGAAATTATTAAAATCAACAGTATGTAAGATGTTTTAGTTAAAAATGAGAGACTGTAACTTGTAATTCCAAAAGTTTTACTTTATATTACTTGATTTTTCTCTTTGTGTATTCACATGGAGACTTTGCATCTATTAAAGAATTGCTCTTGAAGAAATATTTTTAGTGTTACTTATTTTTTAAATTTTTTTGACTTGGGCTTGCTCATCGCCAATATGGAATTAAGTCAAATATTATGATTTGGAGTCAATTATAATCAAAATTAGAAGTTCCCCATTCTTACATGGCAAAGGATAAGTGTAGGACATAAAGAACAGAGAATCTCAGAAATACCTAAATTAAAGAAACACAAGGGCAGGGGCCGGAGCGATAGCCCAGCAGGGAAGGTGTTTGCCTTGCACGTGGCCAACTTGGGTTCAACCTCGGGGATCCCATATGGTCCCTGAGCACTGCCAGGAGTAATTCCTGAGTGCAGAGTCAGGAGTAAACCCTGAGCATTGCCGGTTGTGACTCAAAAGAAAAAAAAAAAAACAAGTGCAGTTATTTTCTATTTAAACAGGAGCTAAGATTTTATGTCCTAGTTAAATTCCATTGTTCAGATTTGTTATTGGTGTAGTAAAAATATACTTAACATGCCATTTGAAATAAGCATGACAAATATGTTTGATATTATTTTAATTTAGGTCACATTTTCAAATATGTTTTAAAACATTTTTTATAGAAAGAATGACTTTTTTTCTGAGAAACAAAGAACATGGGTGAGATAATGCATCTATTGAACAATTAGGATACCTAAGATTAAAATGGAACAGTGTGCTAACAATTGTTGAGGGTACTTATGCCAACCTAGAACTGAGCATTAAATAGAGGCAAAAGGATACACATGACAACCCTTTAATGTATGTTCTGTAATCCATAGTCTGGAGGGGAAGGAAAAGAGAAAGAGAGAGAAATGGAAAGAAATAAAGAACCTGCCATGGAGGAGGGCTGGGGGAGAGGGGAGGGAACCGGGGACGTTGGTGGTGGGAGATGGGCACTGGTGGCAGGATGGGTGCTGCAACACTGTATGACCAAAACCCAAATATGAACTTTTTAGTTTTATATCGTTGTAATTGTAAAAAAAAAATTTAAAAAAAATGTGGGAGGTAGTTTAAAGATCAAAAAAAAATAAAATTATAAAACAAATAAAATTCAACATTTATTATATGTATAACAAAGCGTCTTAGACATTTAAGTATCAGGTCTATTATGGTATAGATAGTTCCAACAAGAATCCTTTTTAAGCATTTTAAAACCAGTTATCTAATTTTAAAGTGGGTGAAATTTGCAATGATATAACTTCCTTTTTAGATTTTATAATTGGATACATTACCTAACATCACTTGATCACTTGAATCCCGTTATTCATCGATTTGCTCGAGCGGGCGCCAGTAACATTTCCATTGGACCCTATCACGTGCCAATGTAGCCCAGTGGCATCTGGTTGATTCAGGAATATGAAGAGCCTCAAACCGTTCCTTCAGGGTATTTACAAGGAAGTCTGACCATCTTGTAGGTGGGCGGCCATGTGATCTTTTGACATCCCATGGGATCCAGTCGGTAATGGCTCTAGTCCAGTGGTTGTCTCCGAATCGCATTACATGTCCAGCCCATCTGATTTTCGATGCCTTGGCAAACGAGACAGCATCCCTGATTCTGGAATGGCGACGGAGGTCAGAGCTGCGAATTCCTTCTCTCACATGAGTGAGGCGTGATATTCCAAGCATAGCTCTTTCAATTCCTCTCTGGGAGATCCGAATAGCATTCTCATCCTGCTTTCATAGGGCCCAGGTCTCTGAGGCGTATGTTAATGCAGGGAAAACGGTAGAGTCGAAGAGATGTGCCCAGAGCCGGAGGTTCTTTGTCCTTTTAGCTATTTCTTCGATGCCTTTGAAGGCATTCCATGCCGCTCTCTTCCTCCTGCGCAGCTCAGGTTTTAGGTCGTTCATCATGTTGACTTCTCGACCTAGGTACACATAAATGCTGCATTCAGAGATGTTTGTTCCATTGAGAGTGAATGGAACTCTCAATTCACTCTGGAACTAGTTCATTTCTCATGAACATAGTTTTCTTCAGATTCAGCTGTAGACCTACCTTTCCACATTCTCGGTCAAAGTCAGCCAGCATTTGTGCAGCTTGGCTAATGTTTGGTGTTATTAGAACAATGTCATCAGCGAAGCGGAGGTGGTGTAGTTGCCGACCATCTATCTTCACTCCCATTCCTTCCCATTCTAATTGTCTCATGATATTCTCGAGGGTGGCACTGAAGAGTTTTGGTGAGATGGTATCACCCTGTCGAACCCCTCTTTTGACATCAATGAGCACTTCTTTGTAGAATGGTGAGATCCTGGTGGTGAATCCATAATACAGCTCACGAAGGATCTTGATGTATTGGGTTTGAACACCCTGTTTGGCTAGGGCTTTGATGACTGCTTCAGTCTCCACAGAATCAACAGCCCTCTGTAAATCAATGAATGTGAGACAGAGCAGCATCTTGTACTCCCTACAAACCTCAATGAGCTTGGTTACCGTGTGAATATGGTCGATTGTGCTGAATCCTTTTCGGAAGCCTGCATGTTTGCATGGTTGTCCTTCTTCTAGTGTTCTGCTAATCTTGTTCAGGATGACTCGTGTAAACAGTTTGTAGATGACAGACAACAGGCAGATGGGGCGATAGTTGCCGATGTCGTGAATGTCTCCCTTCTTGAACAGTAGAACTGTCCTGCTGATTTTCCATTGGGAGGGCACCTTGCATTCGGACAGTTAGAGTGTGAAGAGCCAAGCTAGTGTATTGATGATTACCGACGGCAGATTCTTCAGGTGTTCGGGTCTGACTTTGTCTGGGCCTGGTGCTGTTCCCTTCTTTACCGACGAGATGGCATGTCGAATTTCAGAAGGGAGAACATTTGGAATGACATATCCATCCTGTGGAATTTGGTATGTGGGCAGGTGGATGTGACTATCAAAAAGATTTGAGTAGAAGTCCTGGATAATCTTCTCCATTGCCTTTCTGGAAGATGTGATAGATCCATCAGGGCGTCGGAGGGCAGTCATCTTGGTCTTATAGTTGGCGAAGGACAGGCAGGTGGTGCGAATGCTTTTCCCTGTCTTCTGCTGATCTTTCAGTATTTCTGCTCTTCTGTCTTTGAGGTCTTCTTTTATCGCTTCTCTGCACCGTTTAGCAAGCTTGGACGTTAGCATTTGGTCTCCTGAGGCTCGCGCCTTGCCACATTGGCGAATGAGCTCGAGAGTTTCTGAAGAAAGTCATCCTTTTGTGTCTTTCTCTCTCGGCATTCTTCGCACAATCACTGAGGTGCTGAACCAGTCGGTTGTATTCTTCATTGATGTCATCAATGATGGTATCTTCCCATGTTGTTGCAATGGTGCCAAAGGGTTCCCAGTTGGTGGTCGTTCTGGGAGTTCTCTTCTTTAACTTTGCAGACTTTTCTCCCCTGCGGGAAGTAGAATTTTGCACGAAGGAGACGGTGGTCCGATCCTGTTTGGAATTTGGGGACGACAGCTATCAGTCAGACAAAACCGTCGATTGAAGATGATGTGGTCAATTTCATTGTGGAACTGTCCACCAGGAGATTCCCATGTCCAACCTTTAGCTTCAGCTTTCTGGAACTGTGAGTTCCCATGAATGGTCTTTGTGGACATGATGAACTCAGATAGTCTCTCACCCTGTTCGTTCCATTCTAGGCCATGGGTCCCGATGTGGAGTTCTTCAGCCGATCTTCTAGGTCCTATCTTGGCATTAAAATCACAGACTATGTTCTTGTAGAAGGTGTGATCTTTTTATAGAACTCCTCCAATTCCATGTAGAATTTCTCAATTTCATCTTCTTTGTATGTGGATGTTGGTGCGTAGACACTGAAGATAGAAATTGCTGGCAGTGGGCCACATCTCTTCAAGTGTACTCGTCCTATTCAGTTTGTTAGGCATTCAAATGAATCAATGTTGATGGCCATGTTCGTGTTGACAAGGACACCAATGCCACCGATGCCTCTTTTTGTCGCATGTTCCAAGGAACAATTCTTCTCCGGTGTCAAATACAGCATTATGCAACTGAAACCTCCTCGTCTCAGTCAGACCAATGATGTCGTACTTGATCTTTTTTGCTTGCAGCATCAGATCCTCAATATATGCTTCCATGCCAGTGTATGTGCATTGAAATTACAGTTAACTAACTTATTTTTCTTTATTAGTCACAGTGATCACTACAATTGATTTTGCTACTTATCTTGTACTACTTTTATTTCTCTCTATCATAATATTGCTGGATACAGATAATTTCATTTTTTATGTTCATGCTGGATAATTTAGAATTTAATATAAACAGATTTTCATATATTTTTCATGAATCCATATTAAGAAAAAAAGTCTTTATATTCTGATATATGATATAAAAATTCGTATTTTATGACATCAAAGAGGATAAACATATACACCTATATATATATATATCTTTGTCATATATATATCTTTGTTATCCTTATATGAAGTTACTAAGACATTAAAGGCATAAATTGATGAGCCCCTGTACAGAAAAACCAGATTCATACACTATTGGATTCCAGAATATAATCTGTATCTAAATATTTATATATGAATACCACGGCCGATATAGAAATCTATAAATGAAGTTTCAACAGATATGGCTCTCTATTTGGAATCTAGCTTTTTTTTTTTTAAAATTTTTTATTATACCACAGTGAAACATACAATTACAAAGGTGATCATAATTGGTTCTTGGTAATACAGTATACCAGCACCCAACCCTCCACCAGTGCCCCATTTCCACCACCAATGTACCCCACCCCCCTCCTGCCCACCCCCATGCTGCCTTAATAGCAGGTACCCCAGTTTCCTCTCTTTCTCTCTCTGTCTCTCTGTCTCTGCATCTCTCTGCCTCTTATTTTACACATTGTGGCTAGCCCTGCAGGTATTTAGAGTTTATCACTTAAGTCTCTTTGTGTATATGGAATCTAGCTTTTGATCTTTTTTTATACAATCTCCAAATCCCACTTTGCCATTATTCAATACGAACTTCAAAAAAGAAATCAAGGATTTTGAGATATCAAAAAATGTCAGAAATACCTAATACGATTAAGAAATTTGCCAAGGGTATTTGAAAGAATTTCTTGGTCTTTATAAAACTTACTTTAATATTGAAATTAATATTTAATATTTTATAACAAGACCCTCCTACCTTAGACAAAAGGTGTTTCTACCTTTCATCACCAACCACAGATTTAAAATAAAGCTTTAAAATGACTTTAGACTTTATAAGCTATTAAAAGTTATTTCATTTTTAGGTTGAATTTTCATTGCCACTTTTAGATTGAACTGTAATACACTAAACCTTTTTGTATTACTATAAGTTTGTGGTTTTATATGCTTCTAACTAATCATTGTTCATTACTCCAAGAGAATCAGATTTCCATGAATGGTTTGATGTCATTGTGGGTGTACAGGGCATCCACAGGTGCCTGGAAGGCTAAAAAGTAAAATTAGAAAAAAAGAAGGCCAGCCAAGATTAAAGTTGCATAAATCCAGATGTCATTGCTGCTGCTGTTTAAAAAAAAAATACTTTTGAGAGTGTGGTATTTTAGTTTTACACTTGGCAAGTAATAATAGAGAGTAAAGTCTGTGTGCATGTATGCATGCATGCTCCTTTAATGGAAGAATAAAGGACAAATGAAAGAAAGTCCAATTGGCTGAAATAAAATAGGAATGTGGACTAGAGCCTTTTCAACCTCACAAGCAAGGAGGTATTTCTTTGCTATTAATGACACATTGGGAGAATGTAATTTGCATGAATGAACATGTAGTGTCCAAATTTAAATAAAATTTAACTCCTCATGACTGTTCAACTTATTCACTAAGTTATCCTAAGTGTCTTTCAGCTAATTTTTTCATGAAACAACCTGTTTTTCCCATTATCCATCATTCCTTACCAGCTCTCATTAAGAGAAGATATAAAAATTACATATGTCATGGGATCATGAAACCTGATAATCCAAGTATGATGAAATATATTAGATTCAGAAGTAGCTCAGAGCAGTCATTTCTATATGGATATTATAAATAAACTAATTCCAATAGACCAAAAGACTAATTTCCTGAAGAAATTTACACTGTTTGCTGCATGCTAAAATGTGTTTAGTATGATTATAAATAATTATGAACTCTTTCCATAGCAATAATAATTCCACCTCCCTACTTTTCATCATTTCTAACAGAAGATATACCACCATTAGATAGATATCTTCTTAATTCTTATGTAGAATGTTCTGGTAGGTATTCTGCAGACATTTAAATGTGTAGACAATTTAAACTCTATTATTTTGTAAATTAAGCATTTTAGATGCAGGGCCAATATGGAAATAGATATTGGAAGTAAAGATTAAAACAAGAAGATAAAATAAAAATTTTCTTAGCATAAAAGCAGTATTTATGTTTCAGTTTTAATTCAATATATTAAAAAGAATACGATCTTAACACACGGTTATCAGAATCTAAGACCTGTTGAGCGTACTGCTCATTCTTTTCAAGTTTCATGTTTTAATCTATTTTAAAAATTTTATTTGTGTGTGTCTGGAGGATTCTCAAGTGGCATATGGGTATATGCAGGGTCCTCCAAAATGAATTTCAACAAACCAGGCTGGTGATTCAGTGGAAGGATCAGAGAAGTTTCAACTTTGGTTTATAGTGTAGAGATATACAGGCTGCCAACTCAGCAACATAATCATTGAAAAACTTTATTTATGAGTATATTTAGATGTTGTGTAACTATATTTAGGTCACACCAAAATAGGTTATTTTAAAACCACTTTCTTCACAGCAGATATGTTATTAGTACAAGGATGTATATAAATAGGTTTATGAATCACTGTTTAAGATAAGCAAGAGAAACAACAATCTTTTAAAGTAGTGATTCAGACTAAGACTTCTACTGAATACTACTTTAGGCCTTAAATTTGAGAGTCAGTGAATCAGTTCTTTAGTTACTTTCATTAACAACATTTTTAAGGGTAGGAGGTTCGGCCTAAGAAATGCTCCAAGGGCCTGATGGTTCCTCTAGGAAATATTCTGCCAACCAGACTGGACTGTTTAAAGCTGGCAGCTGGAAATGTGACATAGAATAAGGGAGGCCACTAGAATCACATGTAAGCATATTGAGAACGAGTAAATAAATGTGGGTCAAAGCTTCTTCACCTCAAAAGAATACTGCTTCATCATCACTAATCAGAGAGATGCAAATCAAACAATGAGATATCATCTCACACCACAGAGACTGGCACATATCCAAAAGAACAAGGGCAACAAATGCTGGCATGGATGCGGGGAAAAGTGGACTCTCAACCATTGTTGGTGGGAATGTCAGCCTTTTTAGAAAACAGTATGGACATTTCTCCAAAGACTAGGCATTGAACTTCCGTTTGACCCAGCCATACCACTCCTGGGAATATAACTTGGGTAGCCAAAAACACTCAGCAGAAACACCATCTGCACTTTTATTTTCATAGCAGCACTATTCACAATAGCCAGAATCTGGAAACAACCAGAGTGCTAGAGAACTGATAACTAGATAGAGAAACTATTGTACATCTACACAACAGAATACTATGCAGCTGTTAGGAAAAATGAAGTTATGAAATTTGCCTAATAATGGATGGACATGGAGAGTCGCATATTGAGTGAAATTAGCCAGAAGGAAAAACAGATATAGAACGACTGCATTTATTTGCATTATATGTATATGTATATGTATAAGTATATGTATAAATATATGTATCTGTATATGTATATGTATGTGTATGTGTTTGTGTATGCATATGCATATGTAGTATGAAACCAATATCCAAATTAAGGCAAAACATGGAGGAGGAGGTCTATCAAAGGTGTAATCTACCACAAACGTGTAAGAGTAAGAGGTTAGGTAGGAAAGAGAAGGGAACAGTGTGTTAATAATTGTCAAAAGTGAACCAGCCTTGAACGGAGCATTGAATACAGGCAAAGAGCTATACATGTTAACCTCTAAATGTATGTATTGCAACCACAATGTGAACGTGGAGGGAGAGAGAGAGAGAGAGAGAGAGAGAGAGAGAGAGAGAGAGAGAGAGAGAGAGAAAGTGAGAGAGAGAGAAAAAAAAAGAGAAGAGATAACCTGTCATAGAGGTAGGCTGGAGAAGGGGGGAGGGGATCAGGGACATAGGTGCTGGGAAATGAGCACTGGTGGAGGCATGGGTGCTGGAACACTGTATGACCAAAACCCAGACATTAACAATATTGTAATTTTATATTTTTTTCAAAAAAGAAAGGGAACTTGTACACACAAGACAAAAGCACTAAACTTTGAATGATCTCAGCTCCATTAATGTTTTGGAGGGAAGGGGTTTCTGTTACATCTGGATTTCTCAGGGCTTACCCTGGCCCTATTCTAAAGGATCACTCCTGACAGTGCTTGGGGGATTTTTTGTAGTGCTGGGAAACAAACTGAGGTAAGTTGTGGGGAAGGTAAACACTTATGATATACCACTTATACTATCTCCCCAGTTTGCCATTCACATTTTCTGAAAAAGTTTGATGTAGTGGGAATTTTCTTATGTGAAATACAAATAAGAGTTATATACATAATATCCCAAGTGACTAGTAATCTCAAAATATTTCCTAAAAATCACAGTTTTAAATTCAACCTTATTATGAAATACAGGAAACAAGTTTTAATTAGCTAATAATCTAAATATCAACTACAATTGACACTTTAAAAATGATCATGCTTAATATTTAGCACCTTGAGTTTAATCCTTCTATTCTTTATCTGGTATCAAAATTGTTGAAACTCAGAAGTAATTGAAGCAAGAAATAAAATGAGTAAAGCTAGCTTCCTTTAATTAATAAAAAGTTCCAAAGGATGCTCATGATTATTTTAACATTTCCCTCTTTCTGCTTCCCATGACATACCCATATTCAAAGAAAAATTTCAAGTGAAGAAAAAAGCCAAGTCAGGGGTCAGATTCTAGTACAGTAGGTAGGGGTTTGCCTTGCACAGAGCTATTCCCTCTCCTGCATCCCATATAGTCCCCCCAGCACCACCAGGAGTGGTAGGCAATCCTCAGTGCAGAGCAGAAGTAACCCCTGTGCTCCTCTGCACTGTCCTCAGTGCAGGCAAGTAACCTCAGTGCAGAGCAGAAGTAATCCCCTGACCATCACTGGCTTTGCCCTCACCCCCCCCCCAAAAAAAAAATAAAGTTAAACCTAAAAAGCTAAAAAGTGTTTGGAAAATGTGCTAAATTGAATGTTTTAGAGAAGGTCTAATCTCTCCAGGCGCAATGCCTGTTTTCTTTTGTTTTAAGTTTGCAACTCTTATCCAAGACATATGCTATACGTACAGAGATTAAGTATCTGATATAATTTAAATGGATTCTAAGCCTTAGGGCATGAAGGAAGTTATTTTTAAACCTTAAAGGGAAATAACTTTTGAATTCCCCACATGATATCATTTTCAATTGCCAGAAATTTCATCTTAGTGCTTTAGAGAAAAGTTATTTTCAAATTCTGAACTATGTTATCATCTCTATTCACAAAATTTTGGTATACACCTAAAATCTATCAATGTAATATGCAGTAAGAAAATGCAAAAAATATCCATGCCTGTCTTTTCATATAATTCAGCAAAAAACAATAGCAATGTTTTTTATTATAATGTGGTTAATTAAAAGGTAGCAAAAATGAAAGATAAAACCAATAAGCAACTTTCAGTGATTTATAAACAAATTCAAAATTTTGTAATGACTTAAATGTAAACATTGTACAAGTGCACTTTTATAAGATTTTCATTACACTTGCAAACATCATTACCCTATAATTTTTGTTTCTATAGTGTACTAATATATATGTTACTATGTGGATTTTTGGGTATTTGGAAATATTTTGCAATTATGGAAAACTTTTAATAGATTTTTCACATTAGGTTATACATTGAGAACATTTTTCTCAAAACATGTAGTTTAAAATTTCTAATGACACATCACAATATAAATAATATTAATCAATTAAAATAGTTCATAGCAATATTAAATATATTATTCCAACTTTTTAATAAAATTATTTCCAAAACAATTTGACCAATTATAATTTGGCATATAATATTTACTACAAATATGTTTTAGTGTCATTGGTCAAATTCACTCTTACAGACCTCATTATTTGAAATATATCTCGGAGAAAGGGAGGAAAAGTTCTCTAAGTTTTTAGACTCCCTAGCAATTCTTTTTTTATTATAAACTTAGAGTTTAGTTGATTGCCTCTAGTACAAGTGACATGTGGAATATAAAACAGATTTATACTTATATTTTATACACACTTAAGCATCGTTATATGATTGAGTACCCTCTAAGTGCACTAAGATGTATCTTTTATGCTTTTATTCTTTTGATAATTTGCATGTTTATAAGGGCTATGCAGGCTTGCTCCTTAATCAGGAAAGTTATTTTTAGTAGCAAATATGAACTATATTACAATGATTAATAATTTACTTGTCCAAAATTTTTATATGATTTCCTATCAATCTATGATATCCACATAAAATAGTGATGAAATTAAAATGACATGATTCATATTTTCTTAGAAAACTGTAGCATTATTTTTAAAAGATGGATATTTATAAAATGTGCAGACATTCATTTTAATAATATTTAGCTGGGAATAAGAATATAAACATGTAGGAGCCGGAGCATTAGCACAGCGGATAGGGCATTTTCCTTACATGCGACCGGCCCAAGTTCAATCCTTGGCATCCCATAATGTCTGTTGGGCACCACCAGGAGTAACTCCTAAGTCAAGAGCCAAGAGTAATGTGTGAGCATTGCCGGGTATGACCCAAAAAGCAAAGGGGAAAAAAAGAATATATACACGCACTCCAAATAATAAAACATTAATCAATATTGTAGATATTATTTGGTGTTTATCTGGAAATTTGCAAATAGTCTAAAGCAGCACTCAAACTTAAATACAATTTAAGTAAATTTTAAATTTCATTTAAGTTAGTCACATTTGTAAAGTTAAAATAATGTGTTAACTTTTAGTTACAGTCACATTTTAAGTCACATTTGAAAAGTTAAAATAATATTGAGTCCCAACTAATTTAATAGTATAATTTAGTTTACTTAACATACAAAATAGCATTTTTATGAAACAGTATAAATTTAAATATTTCTATTATAATTTTCTTACTAAATTTTTAAAATTAACGCAGCTCAGCTCAGACCAGCACAACTCAATGACTCAGTTGTCACTCAGGATTCTAGCTACATTGTATTGGTCAGCATACGTCAATAGTGTGGAAATTTAGTTACTGCCTGAACTCCAAGAAATATCAGAACTTCTTCCTAGATACCGTACTTAAAAGAATATAAGTAGGCAACTGTCACATTTAAATTCCACAATGACTATAGAAACAAACCTTATATGAGTGCAATTAAGAGGAAACTTCAAAACACAGGGAGTAATTAAGTAGAAAATGTGTAGTTAGATCCACACAAAAAAAGTTGGATGGAGAGATCCTTTCTAAACAGTAGAACACCAAACATAAAAAGGGAAAGGGAGGGAAGGAAACTTAGCATAGGCAAAAATTACCATATTTACTGAATAGAAGGCCAGTTTGGCACTGGAAAACTTTTTTCTTTTTTCCTCTCAGAGAGAATGGCCACACGCCAATAGATACAGCCTAAAATAGAGTATATACCATGGTAACCATAGTAATGAGTAGATGGAACTAAAAAAAGCTGGTCTTGGGTGAGCAGATGTTCAGTCAAAGCAAGAATGAACACATGAACTGCATTTCACAACCTCTGTTTTATCACCATACAGTAAGACAGTGTTCTAGGAGCCTGTGAGAGAAATTTATAACAAGGAAGGCGTGCCATCTATATAGGCTCAGAAAGTGAGGGCTCCATTGAGAGCATGTGATAGAGAGAAATGTTCCTAGGTAGGCCTAAGAAAGGGCATTGAATGTTCCTGTTATATATCTGTACATAAAGCACATTTATGAAGAAAACTATTTATTAACTATATCAAGTCAAGTCCTTCCCTAAATTTATAGTGATTTTTGCTATAGAAGTCGACCTGTGGAGTGGTTAAGAACATGAAGTGTGAAACAGTTTGTCTGGGCTTGAGTGCTTTCATTGTGAATTGGGACAAGAAGGTTATTGGCACATAGTATTAGCAGCCAATTTGCTTACATTGCTAATTAGTGCAACAAATTATTTTATTGTGTAATTAATTCAATAGAAGAAAAGTAAAGAAAAATTTTGTGTTGCGCCCAAAATATTTTTGAAGATACATATGAATATATCCCCAAACTAAAATTTTTATACAGATGCATAGCACATTTTGATTCATACTTTCTATATCTCACAAGGATTTTAAAAGAAATTGAGGAAACAGGTAGATGTTGTCTAGTCTTCCAAAATGCGTTTTGCCTCATACTCCATTTTGTGCCATACTCTGCTACATTCTACTGGCAGTGTTTCAAAATCCTGAGCCACACAATCTACTGAGGGCAAGGAACATTGAGTCATAATTAGCTCGTGATTAAAAGTTCAGTGAGGAATGTATTCGAATTCAATTTAATATAAAAAAGGCTTTAGAGGGAGAGAACATTGTGTTGAGATCTGAATGAAGAAAGCTTGCATTCTTGATCATTGGAAACTCCTTGATAAAGAATCTCCCTAGATCTTTAAATGCCTTTTGCAACTTGGGTTTGAGGTCATATTTCTCACCACATTTAGTGTGGGAAAGAAGGGTTGGCACATGTTCATCCTGTTCTACATGTATCACCCAAAGAGTTCTCAAAGTAACAAAACAAAAGAAAACAACATAGCCTATAGAACTGCTTAGCAGGTGATGTTTCCCAGCAAGAAATTCCAGGAAACAGATCAGGGTGAGACATTGCTTAAGAAAATGGAATGATGGACTCCTTGTTCACAAAATCAAATCTTACCAAAACTTCAATGAGGTGTATACTATTTCACAAAGATGTCCATTGCAATATTTTATATGTATATATGTATATACACAGTCATACACATATTATTTATTATCATATATAGCAAACAAGAAATATACTTAATATGTACCAATAGTGCTTAAAATACTATTTAAACATTAAAAAGGAAATTTAAGTGTTTTCATAATGCGAGAGGGTAAAAAGACTTCCTCCAAAGAAAGCTATAATAACTCAAATGTGTGCCATTTAAAGTATACTGAATGTGGGCCTGGGAAGATAGTACAATATTTTAGGTACATGCTTTTTAAGCTATGGACATTTAGTATATTATCAGTATCACATAACCTTCCAACTATCACTGACTGTGGTCCTCAAAAACCCTAAACACCTCCAGGGTGGCTCCCAGAAGGGTTCGAGTAGCAACTATATTCTTGAACTTGGAATTCAAGCAAGTTTATCAAGCATCACCCTGAGTAGTTGAGTGGTGTCTGGGAATTTTTTGGTAATGCTTGGGAAACCCCCAAATATTGTGTATGTGTATAGATATATACATACATAATTCAACAATATGTATGTATACATTTAAACACATCTATGTTCATGAAAAAGAACTAGTTCCAGAGGTCCCATTCACTCTCAATGGAACAAAAATCTCTGAATACAGCAGTTATGTGTACCTAGGTCGAGAAGTCAACATGATCAATGACCTAAAACCTGAGCTGCGCAGGAGGAAGAGAGCAGCATGGAATGCCTTCAAAAGCATAGAAGAAATAGCTAAAAAAAGACAAAGAAGCTCATGTACAAGATGGTCAGATTTTGTCAAGACCCTGAACTAACGGTTTGAGGCTTTTCGTATTCATGAAGCAATCAGATGCCATTGGGCTACACTGGCACGTGATAGGGTCAAATGGAAATGTTACTGGCACCCGCTTGAGCAAATCAATAAATGAGATGTCAAGTGATCAAGTGATGTTTAAGTGAGAAGTTACAGAACAAAAATGCTTTAAATTATTATTTAAATAGCAAAAATTTAGCATTGTAATTCTCACATAAGAAAATGTCGCAGTAGTTATGGATTCACTGTTAATATTTTATAATTTACAGGTAGAAATTTGTGATAAAAAGAGTTGAATTTACATTGATATGCCTCTTTGATTTTTATTTTCAGTCCCAAAGTCTTCTGCCTTTTTAGGATGAAAGGCTGAGAGAATGGGAGTTTAAGGACAGAGATTAGATACAAATCAATACAGTGGCACTCTAATGACTTGAAATGCATATTTAAGCATAATCCATTCTACAAAAAATGTATAAAGAAAATATGGTACATATGCAGAATGGTCAAATGGAAACGTTACTGGTGCCTGGTAGAGCAAATAGATGAATAGCGGGATGTCAAATGATCAAGTGATACACAATGGTATCTTATGCAGTCACTAGGAATAAAAAAGTTCTGAAGTTTGCTTAAAAATGTTTAGACATGGGGGCTGGAGCGATAGTCCAGCAGGTAGGGCGTTTGCCTTGCACCTGGCCTGTCTGCTGCGGCCCAGGTTTGATCCCTGGCATCCCATATTGTCCCCCGAGCACTGCCAGGAGTAATTCCTGTGTGCAGAGCCAGGAGAAACCCCTGAGTGTTGCCAGGTGTAACCCAAAAAAAAAAAAAAAGGTTAGACATGGAGAGAATCTAGTTGAGTAAAATGAGTCAGAAGAAAAGGGACAGATATAGAATGATTGCATTCATTTGAGAGATATAAACAAAGCCAAACATAATATGAAGCTAAGAACCAAGGACAGGTCGAAACAAGGGCCAAAAGGACTGGTCCACTGTCAGAATCTTGAAACAATTAGAGGAGTCATTAGGATAAAAAAGGGACCACTATGGCAATGATAGTTCAAAATGACCACATGGACCAGAATTGAGTGCTGAAAGTAAGCGAAGTGATATACACAATAACATATTAGTACCTGTATTGCAAATGTCCAGAAGGAAAGAGAGAAAGAAGACAACTGTCTGTCATAGAGGCAAATTGGGATGGGGCTTAAGACTGGGAGTGTTGGTGTGAGGGAAACTAGGAACAATGGTGGTCAGAAATATACACTGGTGGACAGATAGTACTGGGGCAGAATAGGACTTTAATTCAATCATCAACAACTTTGTAACTGTGTATCTCACAATAATTCAATAAAAATAGTAAATAACCCTTTAAAGGATACTTTCTAATCTTCAGGACAAGAAGACTTTCTAATCTCCAGGTTCATTCCAGGACAAGAACCTGGGTCCTACCTGAGTTGTTTGCTCAACTGAAGTCAGATGCTGAGAAGTAGGAAGTTAGCCCAGTGTCCAGAGTCACAGGATGTGCATGTACAGAAACTTGAGTCTGATCCCCACTCTGGCATGGCACCATCAGCAAAGCCCCATCAGTAGTCTTAGTGGTCCCCAGCGCTACTAGTTTCAAATAGCACAGCACCTCTAGACTAGTGATGAATATGGAGCCATCTATGGAGCTGACTAAGTATGTCAAGAGGTAATCCCAGGATCCCCTGAGCCCAACTTGGGTGTCTTCAATATAAGTAAACGAATTACTTTTTGAAAAATATGCCAAAATATAGAAGACTGACTCACAATCTCACATCTTCTAACATTATTAAAAAAAAGAGTTAGAAAGATTCAAATATCAACTTCTTTTGGTCTTTTGGAAGCAGTAGTTCTGCTTGACAAGAGCTGTGTTTTGTTTTGTTTGTAATTGGAAGAAAGCATGGCTTTCATTATTTCTATCAGATGTGGGGTTTACTTGAAACTGCTAAGCTTTTATATGCTGTACGGCAGTTGTCTGTGGTACATTCCATTCTCTATACTAAGAAATGGAACATATACATTGGGTCCTAAGTAATAATTTGGTGTCCAGGATTTCTTTAGACTTTTCAGAAATGCATTGCTTAAATTGGGCTTCCTTGGAAAGTTCCAAATTAGAAAGAGCAGGCACTAACTGAACCAATGTAAATGTACTCCATTTGGTGTGGATTTGTGTGTTGAAAGACTATATAATACTAACAAAAGTAGATGACTTGGGCACTAATGGAAGTACAATGAGGGGGATCAGTTTCTGTGCAGGGGCAATTAGAGACTGTGTGTGCAATTTCCCTCTTGTCCAATAGCCTTAATATAACCACATATTCTTATTATTGCTCTGAAGTTATTGAACATATGTAATCTTTGTATCTCCCTTTGTGGGTCCTTTCAATAGTTCTACTCAAAGCAGCTGCACTTGAGCTTTAAGAGTTTGCAGCTGTCAGAAACTATATGAGGAACGTGAGGGTTTGGCACTGGTTTTCATAGTTCCTACTGTGTAGAAGTTTGGCAAGATCTGTGGAAAGGGCATGGTGACTTAAAGACCGTTTGTAAAACTTTTCCTCACAGTTGTGGTTGTGAGATATGGAGTCATAGGGCATAAGAGTGGTTGTTCTGATTGGAGCATTTGGGTCTCATCCGTTCAACTAACATGAGGGTAAAATAATTTGAGACTCTGCTTAAATTTTCACTTTACTTTGATAAATACAGCAAGTAGAAGAATGTTGTGAAGTAGGTCTTATTGTGTTCTTTAATATCAGCGGATGATTTTCAAAAAATATAGAATGTATTTTAAATAAATATAAATAAAATATACAAATAGTAGTAAATGTAAAACCTAGTGCTCAAATATTCATGAAGAGTCATGTTTTGCTCACATCAGATAAAAGTTTTTTTTTTTTTTTTTTTTTGTTTGGGTCACACCTGGCAATGCTCAGGGGTTACTCCTGGCTCTGCACTCAGGAATTACTCCTGGCGGTGCTCAGGGGACCATATGGGGTTCCGGGGATTGAACCCGGGCCGCAGAGGCTGGCCCTGTGCAAGGCAAACACTGTACCGTTGGGCTATCGCCTCGGCCCCAGGTAATTTTTTATTTTATTTTATTTTATTTTTTTATTTTTACAATTACAAAGATATACAATTAAAAAGTTCATATTTGGGTTTTGGTCATACAGTGTAGCAGCCCCATCCCGCCACCAGTGCCCATCTCCCACCACCAACGTCCCGGTTCCCCCCCCTCCCCCCCCCCTCCTCCCCAGGTAAATTTTTAAAAGGTATTTAATTTTACTAAAAGAAGATGACTTTTATTTGAAGTCGAAGTAAGAAAAAGGGAAAAATAGCAAAGAAAAAGTTACTGGTAAAGAGAAAATCATAATGGGGGGAAAATCCAATGTA
Source organism: Cryptotis parvus (assembly GCA_021461705.1). Classification (NCBI taxonomy): domain Eukaryota; kingdom Metazoa; phylum Chordata; class Mammalia; order Eulipotyphla; family Soricidae; genus Cryptotis; species Cryptotis parvus. The sequence continues at coordinate 209,061 of JAJIBD010024335.1, read as the reverse complement.
GTTAATGTTGTTCAGCATGCATATTTTCAAATAATGACCATGATGTGATAAATGATATTAAAGTTAAGATCATATAAATATGTATTTCTATATATGTTCCCATAATCTACAGATAATAATTTAAATTATATTATTCTTTTGATCAAAATTTAGGAAAATATATATATATAATTTATGAATTCTCATTGCTTTCAAGAGGATAATTTGAGAAAGTGATTTTCTCAATAAAATTTTAATTTATTAAGCTATATTTACAATATAAAATGTTTTTCTTGATTGAAAAAATTTTCTGATTAAAGAATATATTAATATTCTGTTAAATAATTAGGAAATAACTAGGAAATTCAGTTTGCCAGCCATAGCATTATACTAATATAAATGAATTACTCTAGGTTGACTTGATAGGTTATCAGAAATGTTGTTTCAACTAAACTATAGCATTAATAAACTTATAAATATCTAGAATTTTAAAATTATATAGAGATTATATATACTGCTTGAGCAAACCGATGAACAATGGGAAGACAAGTGATACAAGTGATACAAGTGATCAAAATCATAGAATTTTGATGCATTGTGACCAGTGGTTGATATAAGATATGGCTCTTGGTACCACACAAAAATGTTGTGTACATATAATATATATGAAACATTTATATATATATATGTTAATTATATAACATATATATGACAGATATATTCTTTTTAGCTGAATAATATATAGACATATTTAATATATTTTAAAACATATTTCTATAATTTATATAATAAAAGCCAATATATGAACTATTTAAGAATTTTTGCAGCTTAACAATCAAATAAATATGCATATATATTTAAGAATAAATTTAAAGATCTGAACAAATGTTTTCAAAGAACACATGCTGATGGTCAAAAATATATGTTCTTGACCACATGTTGAATGTCAAGAACATAAAGAGTTCATCAACATTATTTAATTAGGAATATATAAATCAAAATCACAATGAGATATCACTTCATATGTCTTAAAATTACTATTATGAAAATTCATGATGCAAACAAGTCTTGATAAATATTGAAGAAGACTAAATATTTTTGCACTGTCGCTGGCAATGTAAATTAGTGCACTCTATGAAAATTTTGGATATTCATCAAGTTATAAGAATAAAACTACCACATGATCCAGCAACCTCAATTATTGGATATGTGAACATTATCCATAAGTGAGATATAGATATTTAGATATCAATATAGATATTTAGATATTGATGTATAGGTATATGTATAGGTATAAGGTATAGGTATAGGTATAGGTATATGTGTATATATCCATAATCCGTGGTGACTCTGTATTACGGATTCACAACCAGGATCTCACCGTTGTACAAAGAAGAGATCATTGATGTCAAAATGGGGTTCGTCAGGGTGATACCATTTCACCAAAACTCTTCAGCGCCACCTTCAAGAACATCATGTGACAATTAGAATGGGAAGGAATGGGAGTGAAGATTGATGCTCAGCAAATACACCACCTCCACTTCGCTGATGACATCATTCTATAACACCAAATATTAGCCAAGTGGCACAAATGCTGGCTGACTTTGACCTAGAATGTGGAAAGATAGGTCTACAGCTGAATCTCAACAAAACTATGTTCATGAAAAATGGTCTAGTTCCAGAGGCCCCATTCACTCTCAATGGAACAAACATCTCTGAATGCAGCAGTTATGTGTACCTAGGTCAAGAAGTCAACATGATGAACGACCTAAAACCTGAGCTTTGTAGGAGGAAGAGAGCAGCATGGAATGCCTTCAAAAGCATCGAAGAAATAGCTAAAAGACAAAGAACCTCTGGCTCTGGGTACATCTCTTCAATTCCACCATTCTCCCTGCACTAACATACGCCTCAGAGACTTGGGCCCTACGAAAGCAGGATGAGAATGCTCTTTGGGTCTCCAAAGAGGAATCGAAAGAGCTATGGTTGGAATATCACGCCTCACTCAAGTGATAGAAGGAATCCGGAGCTCCAACCTTCATCGCTGTTCCAGAATCAGGGACGCTGTCTTGTTTGCCAAGGCATCGAAAATCAGAAGTGCTGGACTAGTAATTCGATTTGGAGATGACCGCTGGACTAGAGCTTTTACCGACTGGATCCCATGGGATGTCAAAAGATCATGTGGCGGGGCTGGATTGATAGCCCAGCGGGTAGGGCGTTTGCCTTGCACGCGCCAGTCCATGCCAGCCTGGAATTGATCCCCAACATCCCATATGGCTCCCCTGAGCACCGCCAGGACAAATTCCTGAGTGCAGAGCCAGGAGTAACCCCTGAGCATCGCGGGTGTGATCCAAAAAGAAAAAAAAAGATCACATGGCTGCCCACCTACGAGATGGTCAGACTTCTTCGTCATGACCCTGAACAAATGGTTTGAGGGTCTTTGTATTCCTGAAGCAACCAGATGTCATTGGGCTACACTGGCATGTAATAGGGTTAATAGGGTCAAATGGAAATTTTACTGGCGCCGGCTTGAGCAAATCAATGAATAACGGGAAGTCAAGTGATCAAGTGATATGTATATATACATATATTCATAAGTGACGTTACTGGAAATATATATTAGACAAAAAATGTAAAAATATCAACTTGAATATATACCTACAGCACTATATTAATTACAGAATTAGCTACCAAACCAAGATATAGGACTAACCTGAGGGCCAATCAACTAGTGAATGAAGAAAGTATACACAAATATGTAAATATAATGAGATGTTAATGATGCTCAAAGGAAGAGGCAACTGAGTTACATATATTGGTGAAAAGTATCAAAAAACATAAAATGAAAAATATTATAAATATCTTCCAAATATAAGATATTTAGGGAAATTTGGATAATTAGGATATCCTAGGGAAATTATGATAATTCTGACAGCAAAAGTTTCTTAGTGAACACATTATGATGTTTACATATTTATTTACAAAGTAATAAAGAAAATCAGGCAATTTCAAATTAATAAAAGAATCACTTGAAAAAATTTCTTTTGGATCTAACTGAGAAGTAACATTTTCATTTCACTTTATGTGGATACAAATGATCATAATGTCAACTGTTTAAGTACATACTCTCTCTGATTTCTGCAGTTAATATGGTTTTGTAACTACTATGTTTATATTCCCCTAAAACTCATCTTTTTAGCAATTCCTAAATGTGCAATAGAAGAGATTTAAATATAACTTTCAAATAAAGGTATGTATAGGTTTTACCAATTTTTAAAAGAATATTTTGAGCCAATAGCAGGTCATCTACATTTTTTTAGAAAATTTTATTAATCCCAAGTCAGTAGAGAAAATATTTTCGAATTAAAAATGTATAAATCAGAAGCAAGTTGCCAACATTGTGATTCTTGTATCAGTTCTAAGAATCAGGAAATAAGGAATTGTGACTGCATATAACTTAGGAGTCATGTTTTTTGCTCTTCCTCATCCAAAATTTATTCATTCATTTTAACCAGTCATATAGGTAATATTTACTGAACCAAATTGTATTCTAGTCTCTCAATTTCTCTCCATTCCACTAAGAATACCATTCCAAGTTCCATTATCTCAAACATTCTTTTTAGATGTCTGCTTTGTCCTCTACATAATGGAAAATGCTAAAAAGTCTATAATTAAGGATATTATATGATCCAATATAACCTTTAGAAAAACTCGTATAGTGTACCATATGGGGAATTAATGAAAGTTGATTGATTAAATTGTCTATGACTACATTAAATTGTCTATAACTGAGTTAGACAGCTTAGGTACTTAAATTAATTTAATTCAGACTTTGTTGATTAAATACTTTGGAGTGAATATTGAATCCTACTCATCCTCTGCCAAACACTGGTTCTCTAAGGAAATACTTCTCTGGAAAGGAAATCTGGCATTGAGTGGCTGGTGATAGCTGATGAGACAGACAAGTAAAGAGGACAATAAAAAGTTAACATAAATTAGAATAGGAGGGGGCACTTTGATACAAGTTAAGAACAAATTCAGTCTTCACCCAAAAATCATTTAAAGAAAGAAGCAATTCTTTTTTAAAAAATATTTTATTATACCACCGTGAGATATACAATTACAAAGATGTTCATGTTTGGGTTTGGGTTACACAGTTTTCCAGCACCCATCCCTCCACCAGTGCCCATTTCCCATCATAAATGTCCCCAATTCTCTCCCACACTCCCCTAGCCTGCCTCTATGGCAGGTTCTTTATCTTCTCTCTCTCTCTCTCTCTCTCTCTCTCTCTCTCTTTCTCTCTTCCTTCTCTTATACATTGTGGTTGCAAAACATACATTTAGAGGTTATCATGTGTATCTTTTGCTTATATTCAGTGCTAAGTTCTAGGCTGGTTTTATCATTTTCGACAATTATTAGCACACTGTTCCCTTCTCTGTCTTACCTAACCTCTGACTCTCACCTGTTTGTGGTAGATGGTAGATTCCACCTTTGACAAGATCTCCAGATCCATGTTTTGCATGACCTTGAATATTGGTATCATATTCTCTCTCTTGCTATATATGTATATATATTTATATATGTATACATATATAGTATGATATATGTATTTATATCATGCAAATAATTGCAGTCATTTTATATCCATTTTTTCCTACTGACTAATAAGAAAGAAGCAATTCTATTTTATAAAACAAATGTGTGCTTATGCAAAAAGATAAGTTAAAACTTTAGATAGTTCTCGTATGGCATTTTGCTCACATGAAAATGTTTGTAAATCCACTCAATATGAATTTTTCACAATATTTCCAAAAAGCATTGAGGGTATTCTAGATATCTATGAAATATAATTTCTACATAATGTGAAACATGAGAAAGCATTTTTATCCTTCTATACTAAATAATTCAAATATCAAAACACAACATACACAGAACAGCAGTATGATGGCTTTGGACAACAGGATGGTTATACTGAACTATATGCATTCAGAAAATGCAAATTAGCGAGGTATCTCCTTCAAATTTATTAATTTATTGTTTAAAAATAATATCTAGGCATTGATTGATAAAAGGTGAAAAAGCCCAAGCCCAGATAAAAATTCTTCTGAGCTGGGCTGTAGCAACACTATGTAGAACACTGTCTTGTTCTCCTGAGAGAACAAGAGAGTGAGGATCTCCCTGACCCAAGTCATGGAGAGGAGAGATGCAAAAAGAGATGGCCCTCTATTTTTATATTGAAAGGTCTCCTCAGGTTTTGAGTTGCTATAGGTCTACTACTTTGCGAAAGAAATTTTACCTAAAAAAGCAATAAGTGGTACTTCCAAAAAGAATACTTGCACGTTCAAAGAGATTGACCAAACACTTCTGAAATTTATATGAAATAATAAACCCCCACTGATAGCTAAAGCAATCCTTGGGAAAAAGAAGATGGGAGACATCACCTTTCCAAACTTCAAACTATACTACAAATCAGTGGTAATTAAAACTGTATGTTATTGGAATAAAAATAGACCTGTGGACATATGGAATAGAGTTGAGTATCCTGACAACCAGCCTCAAATACATGAACAATTAATCTTTGATAAGGAGCAAAAAAGAATGAAATGGAGCAAGGAAAGCCTCTTCAACAAGTAATGCTGGGAAAACTGGGCAGCTACATGTAAAAAATGAATTTAGCACTCTGTCTATCACCATGCACAAAAAATCAGATCAAAATGGATTAAATATCTCAATATCAGACCTGAATCCATAATGTACATTGAAGAAAATATAGGAAAAACCGTCCATGAAATTGAAGCTAAAGGCATCTTCAAAGAAGAAACACCATTAACAAAAAAGGCTAGAAGAAAAGATAAACATATGGGACTACATGAAGCTGAAAACTTCTGCACCTCAAAAGAAACAGTGACCAAGATACAAAGAGAGTCCACAGAATGGGAAAGAATATTCAGCCAATATCATCTGATAAGGGGTTAATATCCAGGATATATCAGGCACTGGTAGAACTTTACAAGAAGAAAACAACCAACCCCATCAAAAAAATGGGGAGAAGAAATTAACAGAAACTTCAGCAAGGAAGAAGTTTGAATGGCCAAAAGACATATGAACAAATGCTCATCATCATTAATCATCAGAGAGATGCAAATCAAAACAACAATGAGATATCATTTCATGCCACAGAGACTGGCACATATCCAAAAGAGCAAGAACAACAAGTGCTTGCGTGGATGCGGGGAAAAGGGGACACTCATTCACTGTTGGTGGGAATGTCGACTGGTACAGCCTTTTTGGAAAACAATATGGACATTCCTCCAAAGACTAGAAATTGAACCCCCATTTGACCCAGCCATACCACTCCCTGGGAATATACTTTGGGAAATAAAAAACAGGCAGCAGAAACACCATCCCTACTTTTATGTTCATAGCAGCATTATTCACAATAGCCAGAATCTGGAAACAACCAGAGTGTCCAAGAATTTATGACTGAATAAAGAAACTTTGGTACATCTACACAATGGAACACTATGCTGCTGTTAGGAAAAATGAAGTTATGAAATTTGCCTATAAATGATGAACATGGAGAGGATCATGGTGAGTGAATTAGCCAGAAGGGGAGAGAAAGATATAGAATGACTGCATTTATTTGTGTGGCATATATATATATATATATATATATATATATATATATATATAGACTGCAGGAGCCTGGCAAGCTACCCATGTCGTATTTGATATGCCAGATACCAGTAACAATTACAGACCTCATTCCTATGACATGATGGAATGTTTGAGGCTATTTATGTTCCTGGGAGCAATCCAGATGCCCTTGGGCTCTACTAGCATGAGACAGGACATATGGAGATGTAACTGGTTTCCGCTTGAGCAAATCGGCGATGAACGGGAAGAAATTGATACAGTGACAGTGATACATACATATATATACATATTATGATACCATATCCAAGTCAGGCGAAATGTGGATCAGGAGGTTTTGCCAAAAGTCAAAACTACCACAAATGTGTGGGAGCAGAGGTTAGGTAAGACAGAGAAAGGAACAGTGGACCAATGATTGTCGAAATCTATTACAATCCACATGTAAGAGGGAAGAGAGTGAGAGAGAAAGAGAAAGAGAGAAAAGAGATGGAGAACCTGCAATGGAGGCAGGCTAGGGGATGGGGGGGTGTATTGCACACATTGGTGGTTGGAGGTGGGCACTGGTGGAGGGATGGGTGCTGGAACACTGTATGGCTTTAAACCTAAACATGAACATTTTTGTAATTGTCAAAAAAATAAATAAATCAATGTAAAAATACTTGCATGTGACAAATGAACATAAAAAAAGAAGGTTCACTATAATTAGTGCTAATGTGTATGTATATGAATCAGCTTCATTTTCTTGGTTGGCATTAAAACACAAATTGTGGATGACCATGTAGAATTCACATTTTATTTGTGATTATGTAAAACTTTCTACCTTGGAAAACATACTAATAGCAACATTAAATACTTTTTCCCAACAGAAATAAAAACCAGAACACAGCTGATCCTAGACAGCCTATGCTCCATAGTTCTCTTAATACTGGGTTACGCCAATATCACCTAACCTGAGCTACACTGCATAATCGGTCCCCATGAACTGAATCATCCATCCCAGTTGGTATGTGTCTGATTGAGGGTCCCAATACCCTGGGATACTGTCTTCCTCAATAAAATAGAACTGTTTTCCTCAAAGAAATAGAACACATATTCATAGATACATGGATATTTAAAACTGATAGTTCCCTCAATTTAAGGAAAACTAAAACAATGTCAAATAAATATCTGTTACCTTGTGACTAGGTAGACAAAGTGTGGTATACCCTCATAGGAAGAAAATACTTAGTAATAAAAACTAATCGACTAAATGCAATTTAACAAGAATTATTTTAAAGAGAGAATTTTATAAGCAAAAGAAGTCAGCCAAAATATCACATTCTTTCTGATGCTACTTTTGTTAAGTTCCTGGGAAAATTCAAAGTAATTGATTCATATGCAAACACATGACCATGGCTAGAGATCTAAAAACTAGAACAGCTGAAATGTGCTAAGGCAAACACAACTTGAAATTTTAGCTTAATTTTGTTGCAAAGCAAAAACTTCTTAAAACCGACTTAAATCTACTTAAAATAAAGCTAAAAAAAATCTCATCACCAAAAATAAAATGTATTGGGGGGGACTGTGGCAATAGACAGTGGTCAGGGCAGTTGAACATAATGGCAACCTACCATTATATTCTAGCCTTCATCACAGTGGTGATTATATAGATACATGTATGAGCATGCTTTCATATACATGTGTGTACAAAGCAGTATAATTTATAAAGCTTTATAATTAATAAATTATCCATGTATTATACTTAAAATTTAATCATCATTTTCTTGATTTATATATTTACTTCATATTTTTACAGAATGTCTTATAATTTTCTCTGACCTCTTGTATATACTTAATTCTATAGTGATTTTATATTTTATAGAATCAACATATCTATTTCTTTGACTTCCTCCACCTCTTTCGTTTCTTTTCATTTTTCACTCATTCTTTTCTGAACAAATACTTTTGAACCATTATACTGTTTTCATATGTGAAACTGGATTTAGTCTTACTCTCATAGAAATAAAATCCCAGAAAGGAGATTAATATTAATTAAATTGACATTCAAGTAAATTAAGTTATGATGAATAGCCCTAAAATATTATATAGCATGAATATTTGAAATAGACTATTACCTAAGAGACTCACAGACATGGGGCAGAGCTGCTACTGGCTCTCCCTTTTGCCCAGCCGCTCACGAGGCGCCAGTGAGGGAGGCAGGTTCTAGCCCTGGCCCGCCACCCCAGCAGAGCCTTGCAACAAGCCAGAGAACCCCCCACTCCATGAGTGTCTACATTTTCCACAGCCGGACTTCCCCCTTGTCAGAACTCCACCCAGCAGATCAGCCTATCACAGCCCGGCTCATGCGCCCACTGGCCACACGGTTCACCAATAAATGCTGGATTTTGAGATGACTACAAGAGTATGCTATCAGCACGGCAGAGCCTGGCAAGCTACCTGTGTTGTATTTGATATGCCAAATACCAGTAACAATTATTGACCTCATTCCCATGACCTGTTGGAATGGTTTGAGGCTCTTTATGTTCCTGGAGCAAGCAGGTGCCCTTGGGCTCTACTTGCATGAGAGGACATATGGAGATGTTACTGATGCCCGCTCGAGCAAATCGATGATGAACGGGAAGACAGTGATACAGTGATGATAAAGTGATTACCTAAGAATCAGTGTAAGAAAATTAGTGTAAGAAAAATCAAGAGAAAAGCCACTGACTGCCGAATATTCAACATCTAAGCAGATGCTATTATCAGAGGGAAAATGTCAGTAAGAAGAAATATATATCCTATTTCAAATGTGTCCAAACAGCAGTATTTTCTGTCTTTAGCTTGAACTTCATACTAATAATTCCTGCAGTATATTTTTAAAGCTGATCTCACATTGTAGTCTTTGTCCATTCTTTCTCCTTGAGTTGGTTTCAGATCTCTTCCTACTTATTTTTGAATTTCCTATTTATCTATAATGTCAAATAATGACAAACATTCCACAGTGCTTTTTCTGGTCCAGCTTGCTTCTCTGAGATATGGATTTATATTTCTATCTACCTTTGTGACTTCTCTAAAACATAATGGTATAACTTAATTTTATACAGCATTCTTGCTGCTCTTCAACCTCTTATATTGAACTACTTGTGTTGCCAATTTTATTGTTATATACATTCTGCCACATGAGTCAGGAAATTTAACCTTGGAATCATTTTTTTCGTTATATTTGACATCAATCTAACCTCATGACCTTCAGTCAAACTATGACAATCTCTGTAGTATATATCATTGAAATGGTCCTCAGATCAATACATATTTCCAATACTAATTTCCATATTCCTGCTCATACCACATCATCTTCACTCTGCCCCAAACATACTTTCCCACAATTTCTCACAGAACTTGAAATATTGCAAGAGCTCCAGTCAACTGCTTTGCAGGGACAAAAGCAGTGTAGTGATTTCCTATTCATCATAAATAAAGTACTGTATTTCAATAAAATGATTTCATGTTTTTAATCTGACAAAGTGTTATGTTTTCAGTTTATTCATTAATTAATTTATTAGAAAATTTATTGTGATAGGACATGTATCCCATAAACATTGTCTGTGAAAGACCCAAATTACACTTTCAAAGATAATGCTATTATGTTTATCACATTATTTTACCCCCTTTTTAAAAATATTCTAATAAAAATGGATATTTATTATTTACATGTTTAAAACTCTCCTGTTACTCAATAGTAAAGTAAATATTTATAATCCTTGGAAATGTAATTAAGAATGTTATTAAGAAGCAAAATATGATTCAGAATATTATCATGCCAAACGTCTAAGTCCTTCATTATGATGGCTCTCTGAAAGCAGGATGAGTATGCTACTAGGGGTCTTCCAAACAGGAGTCAAAAGAGCTATGTTGGAATATCATGCCTCACTCAAATGAGAGAAAGAATCAGAGTTCTGACCTCTGTCGATAATCGAGAATCAGGGACACTGTCTTATTTCCATGGTGTCGAAAATCAGATGAGCTGGACATGTAATGCAATTTGGAGATGACCGCTGGACTAGAGCTGTTACTGACTGGATCCCATGGGAGTCAAAAGATCACATGGCCGCCCACGTACAAGATGGTCAGACTTCTTCCTCAAGAACCTGAACGAATGGTTTGAGGCTCTTCGTATTCCTGGAGCAAGCAGATGCCATTGGGCTACACTGGCATGTGATAGGGTCAAATGGAAATATTACTGGTGCCTACTCGAGCAAATCAATGAATAATGGATGGTATGTGATCAAATGATTACGTTACTTTCATAAGTTGAATTTCTCTATTCTATTTATCTCTCATTTATTGTTTCAAAAAATATTCAAGTTATCTTGCAGTGCAGTCAACTTGATCTACATGACAGTTGATGCTCTTGAAGAATTGTTTGTAATTGAGAAGAGTGAAGATAAGATGAACTATAAATATATTGTGGGGGCCAAAGCAATAGCACAGAGGGTAAGGTGTTTGCCTTTCACACTGCTGACCTGGGTTCCATCCGTGGCATCCCACATGGTGGCCGAGCACCAACAGGAGTAATTCTTGAGCAAAGAGCCAGGAGTAACCCCTAAGCATTACCAGGTGTGACCCAAAAAGAAAAAAAAATAAAATAATAAATAAATATTTTGTGGTCCTTTTTAGAAACCAGATTGTTTGCAACTCAGAAGATAATGTCTGAATACAAAATTATATGACCACCGGAAAGCATATGGGCATGCATAGTTGTGTACATACAAACACATAAAGCAGCAAATTAAGATTTTCAATATTTCGTTGAAAGAACATTTTAGGTCATCAAGTATAAAAAGCATATATCGAGCAAATATATAACCACTATTCTTATTTATAAACTATGCCAATAACCATATTCATTCAGATAACCTTCAGAAATGCTTCCTATATGCACACTTATTTTCCCATTTACACATTTATTTACTTGGTCTCCAATCATATTACATTAAAGTGGCCTTTTGAAAAATAGCTCTCCAAATTTGCTGCAATTTATTTAAAAACTATGATATAGATTGTAGTTTTACAATTTTTAATATGATCTTGTCAACTTTGCATCCTTATGTCAGAATATCTAGAAAATCTTCACAATTAATTAGATTCTTATTATAGAATCTTATTTTTTGGAGGTTGTCACACAAGGAGTATTCAAGGCTTACTACTGACAGTACTCAGGAGTAGAATCATTTTTAGAATTAGTCAACAAACTACTTGCTTACACTAATACTATGCTAAAGTCCAAGATTGAAGACAATTATGCAGTTGTCTCATATGTACTGTTAGGCAGCATGATTATATTCTCAGGGGAAGTATATATTTAAAGAGAGTATAGTGTGGTATTTTTTAAACAAACATTTAAATTCATCAGAATGTAAGCAAGTTGAAGTCAGATTACCACCATAACATAAGCATTTAAGTCACTATTTCCACAAATATTTATTAAAATCAAATCAGGCAGAAATTTCATTCATGTAAAGTTAGTGGTAAGAATGTGGGCTAGATGGTATTGTAGTAAAGACAGAAACACAGACCCATGGAACAGAGTTGAATATCCTAATACAAATCCTCAAATATATCACCACCTAATCTTTGATAAAGGAGCAAGAAAAGTGAAGCGGAACAAGGAAAGTCTCTTCAACAATTGGTGCTTAGAATACTGGATAGTTCCATGCAAGAATATGAACCCAGACCTTCCTCTAATGTCAGGCACAAAAGTCAGGTCAAAATAGATTAAAGAAAGACCTAAATATCAGACCTGAATCCATAAAGTATATGGGAAAAACATGGGCAGAACTCTATGACCTTGAAGCTAAAGGCATCTTCGAAGATGAAACATCACTGACCAAGCAAGTGGAAGAAAAGATAAACAAGTGTATCACTGTATCACTGTCACTCTCTTCCTGTTCATCATCGATTTGCTCGAGCGGGCGCCAGTAACATCTCCATATGACCTGTCTCATGCAAGTAAAGCCCAAGGGCACCCGCTTGCTCCAGGAACATAAAGAGCCTCAAACCATTCCATCAGGTCATGGGAATGAGGTAATTGTTACTGGTATCTAGCATATCAAATACAACACGGGTAGCTTGCCAGGCTCTGCCATTGAGGGTAGCATACTCTTGTAGTCATCTCAAAATTGAGCATTTATTGATGAACCAGTAGCAGTTCTGCCCCATGTCTGTCTCTCCAAAACAAGTGGGAGTGCATAAATTAATAAGCTTTTGCACTTTAAAAGAAAGAGAGACCAAGGTACAAAGGCAGCACACAGATTGGGTAAAAAATTTTATCCAATACCTGTACGATAAGGGATTAATATCAAAATATATATGGCACTGGTAGAATGTTACAGGGAAAAAATTACCAACCCCACAAAAACTGGGGAAAAAATAAATGAACATAAACTTTCCCAAAGAAAAATACTAATAACCAAAAGACACATTAAAAATGCTCTAAATCGCTTAACATGATGGAGTTCCAAGTCAAAATAGCAATGAGATATTATCTCACACAACAGAGACTGACACACATACAACAGAACAAGGACAACCAATGCTGGCATGGATTCATAGAAAGGGACTCTCCTTCATTGTTGGCGGGAATGCCTACTGGTCCAGTCTTTTTTTGGAGAACAATATGGGCATTACTCAAAAAGCTACAAATTAACCTTCCATGTGACTCAGCAATTCCACTTCTTGGAATATATTCTGGGGCTTTGAAAACACACAGTAGAAACACCAATTGCATTTCTATGATTTTTGCAGCACTATTCATAATAGCCAGAATCTGGAAACAACCCAAATGCCCAAGAACAGAAGACTGGTTTAAAGAAACTATGTTATTTTACCCAATGGAATACTATGCAGCTGTTAGGGGAATATGAAAAGGAAAAGGGAAAGTCATAAATTTGCCTATGAATGGGTGGACATAGCTACTACCATGCTGAATTAAATGACTCAGAAGGAGAGGGACAGACAGAATGATTGTACTACTTTGTGGGTGCAATATAAATAAAAAATATAATATGGAGCCAATATCTAAGGGCAGTAGAAACAAGGGCTAGGAGGTTTGTCCAACCTTGGAAACCTGCTTCAAACTCTTGGGGAAAAGGCAGTTGGAATGGGAAGGGACCTCTATGACAAAGACAATGGTAAATAATATTTCGGGAAAGAACTCTATGCAGAATAGGTAAATGAAAAAAATATGGTAGCCTCCCTGTTCCTTTGCTACAAACCATAATGCCAAATGGGAGAGAGAGAGGAGGAGAAGAAAGAGAAAGCACCTGCCATAGAGACAGGCTGGGGTTTAAGAGGTGGATGGGTGGCCAGAGGATAAAAGGATAAAAGGGCATATTGCTGGTGGGAAATGTGCACTGCAGAGTGATGGATGTTGGAACAGCATGTGACTGAAACCCAATAATTAACAGCCTTCTAACTGAATGGCATGCTGACTCAGTATAATAAATTAAAAAAAAACTAAAAGTTCTTTTAGAGCAAAAAAAAAAGAATGTGGGCAGGTAGTATTGTGGGTAGGGCAATTGGCCATGGCTAAACAGGTTAGACCCCTGGTACAACATATAGTCACTTGAGCCTTCCAGGAATAATCCTTCAGTATAAAGCCAAGAGTTAGACCCTGAGCACTTCTGGGTGTGGCACAATTTCCTGTTTCCCACCCAAAAAAGAATGTGTGGACTGCTAAAAGAAAAACCAAATTTACCTGTCATAACTATATACTGTTTATTATTCAATGAATGGAATACTCATGCATACACATATGTGCATGCTCACACACAATATATACATATATATGCACACACACACACAAATATATATATATATTTTAATATAATGGAGGTGTTCCAGAAATGTGGTTCTCAATTGTACAATTTCTCAAAATAGCCTGGAACAAAAAACAAAAGTGATCCGTACATACCATGTTTAAACATGACATCGTACTCTGTAAGATAAATAATTTCTTCATATATTTTCCAGATGCCTATTACATATTTCTAACCCTATATAACATATAGTAATATAAAGACTAAGATGGCTAAAGCCTGGTTCAATACTGATGATTGAATTGATATTAAATATGGAAAAAAGTGTTTCATTTGCTTTGTCACATTAGAATAGAAACTGACATAATATGCTATTTACAGAATTGAAAAAACCTGATATGTTCCTTTTTTAATCATATATTTTTGGGAAAGGAATAAGAAATCCTTGATGATTACAACACCAAAATGTCATAAAACATGGAATCTAACCTAAGAGGCTGCATTGTCTGTGAGCTTTTAGGTCCACATTGTTTATTGATTTTATCCTCTTCTCAAACCATATGTTAAGTTAAAAATACTGAAATTGCTTCATTAAATCACATTTTTCTTCTTTTATGTGTCAGTTACCTATTGAGAACATATGTTATCTCAAAGCGCTAATGCTTACTCTCAAATCATATACCATAATCTTACTGCCCCCAAAATTAGATATATGAATGCCACCATATCCTAGTTAGAATAGAATTTCATCAAAATTATATTTTGAACATTAAAAAATTAAAGTAAAACTTATAATATTATAACAAATCCATAGAAATTTTGAACATTAAGAGATATACCAGGAGCATTGACAATATATTTCCTTCCACAAGTCATTTTTATTCTTTTCTTGATGTGCATGTCTAAGGAAATCTAAAACCAACATCTGTTTAAAACAAACTTTAAAAAAATATTTAATCAAGGAGATACAATATTTAAGATTGGTCTCAACTCTTAGCATGGTGGTTGCCTTTTGTGTGTCAGTCCCAGATTTGCCCTGGGCACTCAGTGTCTTACCTCAATGGTTGCAAGGAGTGATGTCTAGGTACAAAGTCATGCGTAAACCCTAAGCATTGCTTGGTGTGACCCAAAACTAAAAGAGAGGAGTAAAAAGGAAAGTACATATCTTTATGTTATCAATTTAAATTTCATTTAATTACTACTCATATTTATTTTCCAATATCCACCCCATAGCCCACTAATTGCTAGCATTTTATTACATTTTTAATACCTTTTCCTAAAAAAAATAAGAGGCAACGTTAAATTAATATTAAATCACGTGCCAAATAGATTTTATTCTGAAAAACATTGCTAGAAACAAGCTTTGAGGGTTTTTCTAAATTGATTCAGGTAGAGAAAAGTGCTCTTGGATATATAAGTATGTATATATATATATGCATATAACAATATATATATACTTTTCCATGAAAGAAGGATTTGATGGTATGCATTTTATATGTGATTCTATACAACTGCCATATATACCATTTAAACAATAAATAAATGTATGCTTGTGATTTTTTAAGGAAACGGAAAATATAAAAAGAACTTAGAATTTCTAATTTAGATCATTTCTCCAAATAGCATAAAAATATGGACTTATTCTTTTTATCATAGAAAATTTTATTGCTCCAACCAAGTCACGAATCCAATTTTTCTACCATTGCAACTTCATTAGAAAAAAACAGCATCTGCATAACAGACCTTCGTGATTGAATGAGGACAACTAAGGCCATTTCCAGTTAAGATTCTCAGAGAAATTAAGTATTCAGAATGGAATTCCCTAAGTCAGAATGTCCATAATATGAGAACAGAAACAACTTCGTTGACTAAAAGGCAAATCTCCAGTATTGCTCAAGTTCATTGTAACAAAAACAACGCTGTTTTAAAGATCATAGCTCTGCTAAAAACCTCAATCTTCTTTAAAATATATTATTTCATGCATTCAGTAAAGTAAAAATCAATATATTAATATATTTATATATCCCATGCTTATATATGTTGGTTTAAAATTATTACAAAATCAGAAACTACATACAAGTTTTCTAAAAATTTTTAATTTGTCATGCCAATGAATGACTTAAATAATCAGTATTGAGTATAAGTGGCATTTTTATGTGAATTTTTTAAACTGATCAAGGATCCATAGTGCATTGCTTCCTAAATGAACAAAATTCAATTTACTCCATCTTACAGTAAAATCTATAGAGGAAATTGAAGAAAGTTGAAAGTAGGCCAAGTTAAAATGTAGTAAAGAAAAAAAATCAGAAACAAAAGAGCAATTTGTGATCATTTGAGAGTCTAATTTCTTAGTCAATAAATATGAATTAAAAACTTGATTGGCCTGATATATCCAAGGTTACTATAATATGAATGGAAATAAGTGGAAATAATTTTTAAATGATGATGATGAAATGACGTAGTCTGGGAAAATGTCTATAAACTGTTTTGTTGTTGATGTTGCTTGCTATTTGTTTCTCTGGGCCATATGGAACAGTACTCAGGATTTGCTCCTGGCTCTTTGCTCAGGGATCACCTCTGGTGCAGCTTGGAATGCTGTATGTGGTGCTGGAGATTGAACCCACTCCAGTATGAGCAAGGAAAGCACTCTTCTAATGTCTCTCTCCCCAGCTTCTCCAAAACTGTTTCAACAAGACTGCTGAAACTGTTTTACTGATTAAGCTTTTCTAACTGTTTGTTGTTGGTTTTTTTTTAACAGATTCCATTTACATATGTGGAGAATAACTAACTATTGCAGATCTTTAAATATTAATATATTTAAAATTTTGAAACCCAGTTTAGTGCTTAAAATGGTTAATTATTTGAGTCATACTAACGTTTGGTTTATGTAATGAATTTAACTTGTCCTTTTAAAAAGATAATTTATATATCTGATAAAACTAATTTTCAATTAGTTTTACTTCTTAAATATATACCTGAAAATTAACAGTTAAAGCAGGGATCATTCGTTTGAGTGTACTATGATTTTAAGAATAAAACCACTCTTCTATGCTTCACCCTCATTTTGTATTTTTAGAAAATGACCTTGATCTTAGAAGTGAAACTTAAAATATAATTTTAGATATGAAATTTTCTTAATATATTTTATCATGAATAATGGATTACTTAAAATAGATTAAATAAACCTATTCAATTTCATAAATTTAAGACAGTAAAAAATCAGGACATTTATAACACACAATTTAATACAAAATGCTGAAATTTTAAAAATCTGATATTTTAATATCAAACAAGGTTTATACATGCTACAAAGTCTAAGTACAAATATCTAATAAAACAAATAAGTCCAATTATTTTTATATTTGAAATGTTTATAACTAATTAAATAAAAATACTTATCTGTATAAAGAAAACAATTTAGCTCTGCTAAACCATAACAACATTTAAGTTTCTACAATTTACAAATAGGAAATTGCTAGCATTCCAGTTAATGTGTTTTGGTATATTTTTAAAAAATGTTACTAAGCTTCTTAAAATTCTCATGCAAATTAATTTAATTAGATAGTCTATATGAGAACCATAGAGGATAAATTATATGAAATGTTGCCTGTGTCATGTTGACAAATTAATACATAACAGATTAACAAGTTCAGAAATATTTTGATTTGTTAGATTGAGAAGTGTTATGTTGAAAGATATAATTGCAAAGTATTAATGTATTTTTTTATTTGCCCAAAATTTCTAAGAGCAAATCAGGATATATGTAGCATAGTTTATTTATTCTGCAGCTTATCACCACTGTCCATACAGTTCTTAATTTAGTTATATTTTAAAGGGGAAATAAGTTAATCACACTTTTTTGTCTGTTACCCTTATCTACAGCACTTTAGAAGTATCAGCAAATTAAGTAATAGTTCAAATATTCTTTCATAAGAATTAAAACTTGTTTAAATTAAAAAATCAGATGATTATTATATCTTAAATTTTTTCTCAGGAATTAAAGATTAGTTTAATATTTAGTTTATTTTTCTTTACTCAAATACATTAAAATCATAAGAATTTAATATAACTATTACAAATTTCATTGTGAGATTTGTTTTCAGTAGACCTTATTTGACTGGATAACATCCTTTACTTATGCTATAAAACTATGACTTGTCAGAAGGGAAACAATACAGAAATGAAGCAAAACAGAGTCTTCTAGAATGGTTGTCATCCACTTAGCAGTAATTGAATAAAATAATATTGTTCAAAGTAATGTTGGAGCTGGATTGTCTTCATTCTTTCCCACCAAATGTAACTGACAAAAAACTTTTGTGACATGAGGTAAACAAATGTGCATCTATAAAGGGATGGAAGAAGAAAGAACACCAAAAGGATATGACTATACAAGATGTGTGTATGTGTGTGGTACTATTTTAGTAAATATTCTATTAGCCAGATATAAAGAAGATGAAAAAATATGCAACATTAAGAAACAGGAAAATTTTCCACACACAATATAATAAATTAAGTAGAAAGTTAATTAGGATAAACATTACTTGATCATCATAGAGAACATGAGGTAGTTTTGCAAAAAGAAAATCAATGCAATTTCCTTTCTTGGAAGGGTGGCCAAGTCATAGAGGCAGGAAGAAAATGTAAGATCTCATATCTCCTACTGAAACTTACTAGATTTGGCAGGAACCAAGGTTTTATTTTCTATTGGAGATAGGTTTAATTCATTTTGTATATCTTAGTGATCTTGAGCTCTAATTTTGGGATGCTTTATAGCTAATTGACTTTGAAGAGTTGGTGTTAATTACTGTTAATTTGTTCCTGGTTGAGACAAGAAACTAGTAAAAAAATAAATAAGGAACATTTGGAGGCTGGGATTTTTGTTCTGTTTTGTTTCCTTTCACTTTACCATATTTTCAGATGTAGCTATCAAGAACTCCATAGTTTTTTTTTTTAAAGGGCTGAGGTCTGAGTGAGCTACTCCCTATGGTCTACCTTCCATCTCAGCCATTTTTCATTTATTATTATTATTATTATTATTATTATTTATATTTATTATTATTATTTTGCTTTTTGGGTCACACCCGGCGCTCAGGGTTTCTCCTGGCTCTCCTCAGGACTTCTCCTGGCGGTGCTTGGGGGCGGCAGGCCAGCATGGGCTGGGTGCCGTGGCCGCCGGCCCACATAGTTCTATATAGGCTAAGAATTAGGGTAAGGTTTAGGATTAAGAGTTTGTCTCCCAGGGGAGGGGGATAAAAAAAAAGAGTTTGTCTACCAGATATCTGATCAAAGAACAGATAGAGTTTCTTTTTATGAAGTTCTTTGAAATGAGAATTTGGTTATCCCATTGCTTTATAGTATTGCTACTGGATCTAGGAACTTTTTTAAAGTTTTGCATAATATTCATATTAGCAGAATAAACTACTTAACAGAAACTAGTATCATGAGTCATAATCAGAAAGAAGGTACAAATAAAAAAAATAGAGAGCTAAGGTACATGACAGAAAATTCTACCACTAGGGCTATGGAAAGATGTAACAAATATGCATGAGCATATCTATATGTACTGAATATGCATGTTGGATCTTTAAAGTATAAAACAATAGCAATCAAGAATTGTCTTAACAGGCATCATTAGATGTATTAATAGAGAATATGAGTCATGTAAATATTCTTCACTGCTAATAATGCTAATGATGTATTGTGAAGAAGACTATGGTATTTCTTGCAATGTAGGCATGGGTCTTAAAAGAAAATTGGATGAGGGGCTGGAGTGATAGCCCAGCGGGTAGGGCGTTTGCCTTGCATGCAGCCAGCCCATGCCGGCCAGGGTTCGATCCCGGCATCCCATATGGTCCCCCAAGCACTGCCAGGAGTAATTCCTGAATGCAGAACCAGGAGAAACCCCTGAGCATTGCTGGGTGTGACCCCCAAAAAAAGCAAAAAAAATTGGATGAAATGAAATAAAAATTGTTGCTAATTTCCCCATTCCTACAATTTATAAGTTCTTGAAAATAGCTTAATTTACAATGTGTTTTATGTCTTATGTTTACTTCATAAGATAATAAGTACAGCTTTGAATGATGCTCATGTATTTTGGATTGTGTATTCAATGATTAAGAAAGGATGAACTAATGAAGATTGAACCAAAAAATGACATAAAGAAAAAAGATGGATGGTCATAGGCATTTTCATGGCAGTATAAATTAATTTTACATTAATATTATAAAATGGAATATTCTTATTACACACTACCTATGTAATAATTGGGTAAATAAATGTTTAACTAAATATTAACTAAGGATAATATCCCTAAAATAAGCAATATGTCTTTATCAATAATAATTTACACCATTGAATAAGTTACAAAATCTCTCTAAGACTTATGGATTAAAACAGCATAATAATAGCACTTACATCAGAAGGATGCTGTAATAACTAGTAGAGAATTCTCAATGCTAATGATATCGTAAAAGCTTAAAATATTGAATTTATTATTACCTTTGTTTCTAGACTTTTATATGTCTATCAATATTACTTGAAGAATATAGCATTTATTTTGAACCTATGAGAGAGACCAGGGCAATACTGAATAAAGTCATATAATCAAATATGATGGTGACCAAAAAAAACTGTCATGGTGATCACACTTTACACTTCACCTCTCAATAAAGGCTTTTTTTAATAAAAACTAGCACCTTGAAGTCAAGCATGGCCCAGTAGATATAGAATCTGATTCTCTATAATAGGTTTATGTTAACTATGCATATTTATATATTTACATAGAAATATTTTCATATAAGTTTATATATTTTGTCAAATATCTTTGATATAGTCTACAATATTATATCATACAGGTGAATGTAATAGTTTGATATAATAATGATGAAGATACAAGTCATATATACATCAATTATTCAACCACATGAAAAAGGTTTAACTGAATAAAACTACACTACAAAGAAATTTTAGCCAAGCAAAGAGAAAAACCAGCATTACTTAAACAGAATTGAAAAGAACAATTAAGAACATTAAGACAGGGCTGGAGTACATGTTACACATTTGGAAGCCTGGGTTTACTTCCAAGCACTACATGCCCCCGAAAATAAAATTACAGGGAATAATCCCTCAGCTAGGAGTACCATGAGCACTCCTGGGTATAGCAAAGGAAGGAAGGAAGGAAGGAAGGAAGGAAGGAAGGAAGGAAGGAAGGAAGGAAGGAAGGAAGGAAGGAAGGAAGGAAGGAAGGGAAGGAAGGAAGGAAGGAAGGAAGGAAGGAAGGAAGGAGGGAGGGAGGGAGGGAGGAGGGAGGGAGGGAGGGAGGAGAGGGAGGAAGGAGGAGGAGGAGGGAGGGAGGAAGGAAGGAAGGAGAGAAGGAAGAAGGAATGGATGAAGGCATGAATGAAGGAATGTAGGAATAAAGGGAGGCAGGAAGGAAATATGTGGATTCTATGAAAAATAAACTTTGATTCCTATATTGTCCACATGTGCACAAAAACATGTATTATATATGTTTATATATTTATATACTTGATATGTTTATATATATGAATATAATATATTCTACAAGGTGTGCAGATTTGTGGCCAAATTGTATATTATTCAGATTTGTGCACAAATCTGAATATAATATATCTACAAGGTGTGCAGATTTGTGGCACAAATCATGTGGCAAGTGTCAAATTAGTGTTCCGTAGAAACCAGTACTGTTCCCCACCCCCCACCCTCACACCTACACACACAAACATGGTGCTCACTCTTTCATCCATTGGGGAGAACATGCTTATGATCAAAGAGTTAAGAAGAAAATGGCAAAGTTACAAACCAAAATATATGGGAGTGCACCATTGAGTAAGCTGCCAGAGGAAGGAAATGGATGATGTGTCCTGACACTGATCAAAAAGCTGCCTCAAAACCAAACAAAGTGGAATGCGAAGGTCAGTCAATGGACATCTGGTGAAATTGTCATTCAGCAAATTCACATGAACTGACAAGTTCCTGACACACCTTATTAAAAATTTCCTCCATCAAAGATAAAGGAAATGAACAATTTAGGGAACAGCTACTCTAGACCTACTTCTAATCATCAACGAATTGATTCATTAAGTGGCAAAAATAGTAATAGGGGAAAAACCATTCGATGGATTAAAATTCCATGATAGTCAAGGAGATGGAGGCTGAAATCTCAGACTTTTGCTATGAATGTTTGGAAAATCACATCTATATTCCAAAGAAATTGTTTCCATTCTTTCTTCTTGTTCCTTCTTCTAGTCCTTTAAAACAATTTAAACATATTTTTCACATATGTATCTAAGTATTTTAATTTTCCACATTAACATAATTTTATACATTATGTAATTAATTTTTAACATTTTTCCCATTTAAGTGAGTATACTAACAAGAATTGTTTAAAGATATTCTAATTGTACTATTTGAAGTATTCTAGTTCTGCTTAAACAGAAATTGGAACCAGGGATATAGCTAAAAGGACTAGTATATGCTGAATTCAATAACCAATACTGCAATACAACCCTTAAAAAGTCTGCCAGGTAAAGGGGTTTGAACCGGTAGGCACATCACCACTGCGCCTTAACAGTATGCCCTTGCATAGAATGAATTGTTCAACATAATAGGGAAAATTGAACAAGGAGTGTTCCCGAGACTCGTGAACATTGACTGGGAGCTCCCCTTCCCAAACATAAAACATACACAAACAAACACAACTACTAAAAAACTATACTGCATTTATGACATTGTTCTTTAGCTTATGCAATTGTCCCATATAACTGAGGACAGGGCTTATCAAGTGTTAGTTAAAGGACAACAAACTTCCTTAATTATTTTGTAAGGATTCTGAGAAATCACCAAAATAATTACTTAAAAAAATAAATTTTGGTGACCAAAGTACAAAGGTCGGGCATTTGCCTTGTTGTATGTGGCCAATTGGGATTTTATTCCTGGTCTAGTATGAGCTCCCAGTCACCAAGAGTGATCCCTGAGTGCAATAGCCAAGTGTATGCACTTTTAATACCTTTGAATGTGACCCCCAAACAAAATAATAATCATAATAGTGGTAATTTGAAAACACAATCTGTCTTATTTACAGTCAGTCTGAGGTGAGCATCTGGAGAACACAGATGGGTCTTCTTGCCACAGACTGATTATAAACAGAGATGAAGTCCCATCCATTAAGGATATCTACAAATATATGAATCATGATTTTCTTAATCATTTTAATTTTTATTTTGATATGTAATTATGATAATGATATATATATATACTTTAGCAGATAATACTTTAGAGAATACTTTAGCAAGTGGTGCTGAGAAATCTGGACAGCTACCTGTAATAAAATGGGTTCAGATCTGTAACTTACACCATGCACAAAAATAACTCAAATGAACTAAAAGTCTCAATATCAGACCTGATTACATGAGGTACATGGAAGACATGATATGAAGATAAAAGTGTCTTCAAATATGAAGCACCACCAACCAAGAAAATATAAACAAATGGGTCTACATTAAATTAAAACGCTTCTACACCTCAAATGACATAGTGACCAAGATACAAAAACATCCCATAGAATGGGAAAGAAATATTCACTCAATACCCACCTCGTAAGGGGTTAAAATCAAAGATATCAAGGCACTGATAGAATGTTACAAAAAAAAATTACCCACCCATCAAAAAGGGAGAGAAGAAATTAATAGACATTTTATCAATGAAATTTAGAGTGGCAAAAAAGGCACATGAAACAAAGTCCTGCATCACTAATAATCAGTGATATGCAAATATAAACAATGAGATATCATCTCACACCACAGAGGCCAACACGCATCTAAAAGACAACAACCAGTGCTGGAGGCGGATATGGGGAGAAAGGGACTCTCATTCATTGCTGGTGGAAATGCCAACTGGCCCAGCCTTTCTGGAAATCAATAAGGACATTACTCAAAAAACTAGCTCCCATTTGACCGAGAAATATCACTTCTGAGAATGCACCATAGGGGACCCCAAAATATACAGCAGAAACACCATATGCAGTTGTATGTTCATTGCAGCATTATTCACAATATCCCGAATCTGGAAACCACCTGAGTGCCTGAAAACAGACATCAGATAAAGAAACTATCAAACATCTACACAATAGAATACTATGCAGCTCTTAGGAGAAATGAAGTAATGAAATTTGCCTGTAAATGGACGGACATGAAGTGTTTCCTGCTGATTATAATAAATCAGAAGGAGAAGGATAGATATAGAATGACTGCATTAATTTGTGGGTTATAAAATGAATAATATAAGACTAATATTCAAGGCCTAGGAAAAACAAGGCTCAGAATAACTGGTCAATGATTAGAATCTGCCCTAAGTGTGTGGAAGAGCAGAGGGTAGGTAAGATAGAGACAGAACCAGGATGAAAATAATAGTTGGAAATAGCCACACTGGACTAGAACTTAGTGTTTAAAGTAGGTAAAGGGATATACATGATAATCTTTCAGTATTTGTATTGCAAACCACAATTCATGGAGAAGAGAGAGAGAGAGAGAGAAGAGAGAGAGAAGAAAATTATCTGCATAAGAGGCAGGTAGGAGTATAGAAGATAGGGGGTGATTGGAAGGAAAATGAGTACATTGGCGCTGGAAAATGTATACTGGTGAAAGGATGGTTGTTGGAAAATAAATGACTGATACCGAATCATGAACAGCTTTGTAATAGTCTATCTCACTTTGATTCATAAAAAAGTAATAAAAAATCACATATAATAAGGAATTCTCGGGGCCGGAGAAAGAATTGAAAGAGTTCAGCAGTCCGAGCAAATCGATGATTAACGGGAAGACAGTGATACAGTGACAGTGATACTGAGCCTTTATTTTTTATATTTTTGTAACAGGTATGGGTCAAAAGTAAAATATTAAAGGAAGTTTAAAAATTCAAGAGTAACTTTTGAAACTCAAAGAAGTCGGTGAATTCTGAGTAACTTTTAAGGTCAAGCAGCTCGAGAAGACATAGGCATTGACAACACAGAAAAGCGAGAACAGGGAAAGGAAGAAATTACAGGACAAGGGTGAAAACAGAGGAACTATAGAAGTGTCTGCATTCTTTTATCCACTGGAATGAAGGTAGTTTAAAAAAACACACAATACCTACCTGCTCTGTAAATTAACTGTACTCTAATTAACGTAGCCTCCTTTACCATTACCATTTGGTTATGACTTACAAAGGGACCATTACATGTGTAATAATGACATAATAATAATAATTAATAATAATAATAATAATGAGATGGAGGAGTGAGAGGAAGGAGAGTTAGAGATGAGATTATTTAGTTCTCAAGGGACAAATTAACCAGGACTGTTTGTTTGGCATTATTTTCCCAAATAACGTCAGTGAAAATAAAGAAGAACATCTAAGGTAAATTGCCTTTAGCCTTTGTGTTGGAGAAAATATGGTCTTGAAAATTTTTAGACAAGCACCTAATTTGAAAGAGATTCCCATACATCTTCAAAGTAGGGAGATAGGAAAACCATTATTTTAGTGTTGTTGACTCTATTGTTCATAATAGTCTAATTATATAGCACTCAGTTTGTGTTCTTTGCACTTATTATATTTATGTTGCCTTTAGTATTGAAAGACAGAAAGTACTTAAATAACTTGTTCCAAGCCAAAAGCTCTGAAATGGTGACTCTTATACCCATACCTTAACTTTTACTGTTCAAACACTATGCTATAAAATAGCACCTAACCTTTGAAAAAGAAAAAAATATATACCAAATAGTACTTTATAATCATTATTGTTATTTTTTTTTCATTTGTATGCTCAGGTGTGTTGGTAACAACACTTTTTAGTGGGGTACTAGAAGCTCTTATTCATTCTAGTGTTCTTACCTTTGAAGTAACTTCAAAATCACGGAGAAGTTATTATTAAACAAGTTATATATTCAGCATATTTTAAGCCTAAATAAAGCTTATAACATTGAGAACCAAGTGAGAATTCAAAAAAATCTTTAAATGAGATATAAACAACTGTGACTCAGACACACGGGGCAGAGTTGCTAACAGTTCTCCCTGTGCTCACCTGGTCATGAGGTGCCTCAGAGGAGGGAAGACGGATGCTAACCTTGACCATCATCCCAATAGAGCCTCGCAAGAAACCAGAGTAACTCCTACACCATGAGGTCAGCCATTTTTAACATGTGGACTCTACAACTCATTAGAGTTCCACCCAAGAGAAAAGCCGATCTCCCCCTTTGCTGTTCATCAGTAAATGCATGAGATAAGAGAATACTACTAAGACTATAGCATCTGCACAACAGAGCCTGGCAAACTACCCATGTTGTATTTGATATGCCAAAATATATATGTGTCAAATATAATCACTATAAAAAAATCACTATCTTCCCGTTAATCATCTATTTGCTAGAGCAGGAACCAGTAATATCTCCATATGTCCTGTCTCATGCTAGGAGAACCCAAAGGCATCAGCTTGCTCCAGGAACATAAAGAGCCTCAAACCATTATATTAGGTCACGGGAATGACCAAATATAAATGTTACTGGTATTTAGCATATAAAATACTACGAGCAGCTTGCCAGGCTTGCCGTGCGGGTGGCATACTGTTGTAGTCACCTCTAAATAAAGCATTTATTGATGAACCGCATGGCCGCTAGCGGTCTGTGATAGCCGGGCTGTGATAGTCTGGTCTGCTGCGTGGAGTTATGAGGAGAGGGAAGTCCGGATGTGGAAAATTTCGGGCCCCATGGAGTAGGTGGGGTCGTCTGGCTTGTTGTGATTCTCTGCTGGGGGTGTCAGGCCAGGGCTAGAACCTGCCATGTCTCCCGGGCACCTCATGAGCGGCCGGGCACAGGGAGAGCAAGTAGCAGCTCTGCCCCATGTCTGAAAGTCTCTGGTTCAGCATACCTGGGCCAGATTGAAAAAAAAACTGCTGCAGGGTGGGTGTTGATGATCCAGGCTGTGATAGTCTGGTCTGCTGGGTGGAGTTGTGAGGAGGAGGGAGAGTCCGCATGTGGAAAATGGCGGCGGGCCCCATGGATTAGGGCTTATTTTTAGAAATTGTTAAGCATTTCTCGTCACAACTCCACCCAGCAGACCAGACTATCACAGTCCAGATCATCGACAGCAACCCTGCAGCATTTTTTTTTTCAATCCTACCCAGGTATGCTGAACCAGAGACTCTCAGACATGGGGCAAAGTGCTACTTGCTCTCCCTGTGCCCAGCCTCTCATGAGGTGCCCAGGACACATGGCGGGTTTTAGCCGTGGCCTGCCACCCCAGCAGAGCCTCAAAACAAGCCAGACAACACCCCCGACTCCACGGAGGCCGCCGTTTTCCACATCCAGACTTCTTCTCGTCACAACTCCACCCAACATATCAGAATATCGTGGCCACGCGGTTCATCAATAATTGCTTTATTTAGAGGTGACTACAAGAGTTTGCCACCTGCACGGCAAGCCTGGCAAGCTGCTTGCGTCGTATTTGATATGCCAAATACCGGTAATATTTATATTAGGTCATTTCCATGACCTAATATAATGGTTTGTGGCTCTTTATGTTCCTGGAGCAAGCGGATGCCTTTGGGTTCTACTTGCATGAGACAGGACATATGGAGATATTACTGGTGCCCGCTGTAGCAAATAGATAATCAACGAAGATAGTGATAGTGATAGTTAAGCATTTAGGTAAAGTGTTAATTTTTGTTCACAGTTAACTTGTTTGTTTCACATTAACCTCTACTGATTACTATATATCAATATATTAATCTTATATATATAAACTCTGCATTTACATGTATACCTATATCTATATGATGATTGCATTTTACCTAGATGATGTAGCATTCATTTATATTTTTTTTCAAATATGTAATCGTCCCTGAAACTAAAGATTAGAGTACATTGCCAATCTACCTCCTTTAAAATTAATTGTACTTTTTTCTCACTGAATATAATAATCCTTTGCCAAAACTGCAAACCAATGGAAATCATTAAAACATACAAGTCTATATTTGGAAGCCAAGGAAAATGCATAGTCAGCTCAAAATTGATGTTACAAGTTTTTAGACATTTTACAAGTTTAGTGTATCAGGGAAATTCTAAAATTGGATTTTTAATATTTGCTATTTGTATTTATTTCTATATAGATAATATATGTGCAACTTCTGTAACATATATGTTGATATATGTTTTATATTATATAAATGTATGTGTGTTAAAATATTCATCAAAATATCCACCTGTATATATTCACTAGTATATACATATGTATATATATGTTTGTTTGTATGCAACCACATACTTGTGCAATATACATATTGTATATATTTCCTATTATACGCACATATAAAATACATAAATATATGTGCACATATAAATATATTTTATATATGCATTTATGTATATATATTCCTTTTTCCATTATTACTGGAAAATATGTAAATTCACATAAGCAATCATTGACAGAGTTATGCAAATTACTTTTGTGCATTGCTCCTTCAGAATTCTATTATAAAATAAACCATTTGTGTCAGTAGATAGAAAGTGACTACTGGACATTGTGCATTATGTTACAAATAATTGTATCCTTTTACATAATAGAGGGAAGGTAGACAAATGGAACATCTAACATAAGAAGAATTTGAATATTACCATCTTATGGCATGTAGAATTTGTAGTTATAGTACCTACCCTTTATACTTAAAAATCATGCTTTAAGTAATTTTTAAATAACTAAAAACATTTCAAGGGAAATCAGATGAGGTATTTAGCTATTAAATATTGAGTTCATATTGTTAACTTGTATAAAATACAAAAATAATTGGTAATAACAGACTTTTCATTAATAAAGACAACCCCTATCTCACACAGAAACTGAGAAACAATATTTTGTGGGTTTGTATTTGGAAAGATACACAGATAATGTAGGATGTTTTACCTTCTCTGCAGAAAAATATTATTTTACAGAGTTTGGTGAAAATTGTTTTAGATTCCAATTAGACAAAACAAAGAGTCATCTGTCTTTTTTGAAAGTGTTTTCTCACAGCTATCCTGCTAACAACGGGCCTCTTCTTGATAAATACTTCCCTTGGTTACTTCAAAGACTATCCCCTTGATGGAGTTTTTCAAGTATTCTGAATAGAAAAGTAAGCAAACATAAATCTTTGATATCTGAAACTTTACCAAAACCTGAACTCTCTCCGTAATCTGGTCTGAAAAACAAAAAGGAACACCTCTCTGTTAATGCCAGTGCACTCTTCTGGGACACCTTTGGAACATTACTGATCTATCTCTCAGGCATCAGTAACCTCTTTGTTCTCTCATCACCAGTCACTCAGAGCACTATTATCTCTCCACTTCTTCCCAAATTGGATATTCAGAGATTATTTCCACTATTTGTGTGTGTAAATTTGGCTCATGTCTTCTCACTCTCTGTTCAGCTGCCTTATCTTTTTAGACAAAAATATGTTCACCCCCTCAGCTGCTTTAGACATTTCCGGCTTTCTATCTTCAGGCATATTCCTGGGCTAGGATTCCCTACTCCAATTTCCTCTTAACTTACTGTGAGTGAGTAATAGTCACCTTAGGATCGGGTTCCCCTGCAATCAGGCTTCCCTCCCCCCCCCTCACAATTATTCTCAAATGCTCCTCTTAAACTTTAAGTTTGAGGCTTGATTTTTGGCAGCCACTGAATAGGAATTCTGGATTCTACAGTTTTCATGCTTATGTGACACGGCAGCCGCAGATTTGGAAGCTGTGGCATGAGGTTGAGTGGGTGGATATAGTGGTGACTAGTTTAATGACTCACTCACTGAAAGGTTTTAGTGCTGAAAATTGAACCCAGAGAGAAACACAAGAGGTTCTTAAAGAACATGAGCTATATCATTTCACAGGAAGAAAACACCTGATGAGAATCCAAGAAAGCCGTGGCATCACCTTCATCATTTGGGAAGTGAGAAAATTTTATTGCATCCCATAATCAATGGATAAAAACATAGATTTTAGTTTATAATTTGGAACCAAATACATGCTTCAAGTAAAATTTAAATTCTTTCACTTTGACAGTGTGTATTCCTGGCTCAAACCCCTTTTCTCTCATCACCATGCTCCTTTTTACATGCCTGCTGCACTTCCTACAAAGGGTGGTACTGATTTTATTTTTATTTTTCACCTATTAGTTTGGTCTCAAGATTTGCTTTGGTCAAAGGAAAAGTCAAAGTTTCTAGTGCCTAACCTCGGCTTCAAAGATTGCTCATGAACTGGAAATGCAGCTGAGCGGCACAACATTTGCCTTGCATGTGTGAAACCCAGGGTTAATCCCAGGCTTTTTAAGTGTGTGGGGAGAGTAAGGGAGTGAGAGGGCAAAATAAGTGTTTTTGTTTCCTTCCTTATGTTTCTGCCACTGCCATCGTAAAAGGCTTGGCAAGGCCAACCACTCTTTCCATAAAGATAATAAGGAAATGTGGAACAGAGCTTCCCTTAATAAACTGTTCCAACTGACCTTAGAATAGATCAGTGACCTCTGTAACCAGCAGAAGCTAGAGTAAGCTTCTGTTAAATAAGCCTCACATGAATGGAACTGATGTGTCTTTGAATACACTGAATTCAGTAGCTTATTGTACTTTCCTACCTATTTAATACACAACAAATAGCATAGATTGTTAAATAAATACAGAACTTATTTTCTGTGCTCAAATACCTATTCCCTCATAATTATGTGAATATATTATAATAGAATTAAGAGAATAGCATTTGGAGAATGTGGCAATCTTCATAATAAAAATACAAGCAATTGATGGTATCATGCATTTTAACAATGGATATTTGCTTTAAAAATTAAAATAATGACTGAAGCCAATCTAAATTTATCAAATCCAAATTTACATTTTTCATCATAGAAGGTTATCAGTAAAAAAAAAACAAATTCATTATCATGACTTTGAGCTCTAAATTTTTCCTGACTTCCAAATGTAAATAGAATTTCATGGTGGTGAGGATCAGAAATTAACAAAAATAAAGACTAGGTTGATAGCTACCACCACCTGAGAAAAGAGGAAAATGAGGGTATATCAATCAGTATACTTAAAGTTTCTAATTAAATTCTAAAAGGTATGCATTATAGTATTGTAACTATTTCAGAAACAATCTTAAAATTTATTACAAATAGATTGTATGTTAAATGTTTTTACCACAGTAACATAGAGAAACATTAAATTGTAATCATGAAATAAAAAGTTGTTTTTATTTGCTAGTTCTTGACTATTTGCTGTTGAAATTATAAAATAATAATTTCTAGAATAGATGGATACTTTAGTGGTTAAGTTGTTTCCCTTGCTTGTGATGGACTCCAGTTTAGAACCCAGAACACATAGAGTAATCTCAAGTGTTCCTTGAGCACTTACTTCTTGGCCATACTTCTTGACCATGAAGTATGGTCAAGAGCACTGCTAAGTAAGGCAAAAACAAGTCATTCCAATTCTTTCCACCCACCTCAATTCTGAGCTTCAGTCTTATATACTGAAGGAAAATACTAATAGGAAAAGCTGGAGAGATAGCACAATGGATAAATCACTTGCTTGCACATGGCTGACTCAGGTTTAATCCTTAGCACTCGATATGGTCCCCTGAGCTGCTAGGAGTAACTCCTGAGTTTAGAGCCAGGACTAAGTCTTGAGCATCTCCAGGTGTGCCTCCACACCAATAGTATTATCTTTTTAGAAACAGTTAAGTATATACTCATTAATGATATAATATTTATCCTTTGTCCTCATTTTCTTTTACCTTTCTCAAAAACAACAATGATGGCATTGCCATAATGGGATAACATTAGCAAGAAATCTTCAAGACTGAAGAAAGGACTCAACTCTCATGTATAAAAGTAGTAAGTGTGGTCAAGAGGGCAGGACCTGTGTGACTGGAGTGATAGTACAGTAAGTTGGATGGACATTTGCCTCTACATGGGACCAACCTGTGTTTGATCCCCAGAATCCCCTATGGTTCCCCAAGCATCACCATGAGTAATTCC
This sequence comes from Cryptotis parvus, assembly GCA_021461705.1. NCBI lineage: Eukaryota > Metazoa > Chordata > Mammalia > Eulipotyphla > Soricidae > Cryptotis > Cryptotis parvus. The sequence continues at coordinate 176,596 of JAJIBD010024335.1, read as the reverse complement.
TGAGTGCCAAGAGATAAGTAACTCCTCAGTATCACCAGGTGTGACACAAAAAGAAAAAAAAAACACTGGACTGAGCTCAGAGAGTACAGGATCTTAGGCACTATCATGTGTAGTAGCCCAGAGGAGAAGTTATGGAAATAAAGTTTGATATTGGCATAAACCTTAAAAATCACATTGTTTGGAGCTACAGTCTCCATTCCCTCTCTGTCCTGTACGGGAAGCCTGGTGGCCCCACCTACGAACTGTCTCAGGGCTATTGGACATCATGCAGAGACTCAGACACATGGGGGTGATCAGCCATCCAGCTCTCCCCAGCTCAGCTGACCATGAGGCACCCAGGAAGCCAGATGGGTTTTGTTCCCTGCCAATCACCTCTATAGGGACTCGGAAGCAGCCAGATGAGAGTTGCTCATCATAATAGCTGCCATTTTCACAATCTGGACTCCACAGCTCATCAGAACTCACCCAAGAGAGATGCTAATGTTAAGCCCAGCTCAGCAGAGAGCCGAGTTCAAGCCCAGGTAGGCGGTTCTTGGAGGTGGAAATCACTGGGCATTCATGGAGATGGAGCTGGAGTCCCAATTCCCCTCTCTGTTCCATGCGGGAGGCCTTGTTGCCCCACCCACAGGCTGCCTCAGGGCTATTGGTCATCATGGAGAGACTCAGACACAGGGCAGAGCTACCATTTGGCTCTCCCAAAGTCACCTGGCTGCAAGTTGCCACACGGGATATCAAACTAGTGGAATCAATCATGTTCTAGAAACTCAGAAAGTAAATTCAAGAACAGAAGAAGCCAGAAAATCTTGCACAGCACAATCACAATCACTCTGAGTGCGTACTCCACAGCTGGATACAGCCCGACCCAAGAGAGAAGCTGACTTCAAGCTCAGGCATCAGTGACTACGCCGACCAGGTGTTTAGGGAGCTTGGACTGGGGCCAACTCCCCCACTCAGCTCCCTCCATAAAGGCCTGGCGGCCCACCCAGAACTGCTGCTGGGGCTCTTGACTGGACACCAGGTATTCAAGTGCGGGGCTGAGACTCTGCCTGCTATCCCTGTGCTAGACTGATGGGGTGTCTTGGGGTGGGAACAGGTTTTTGCTCCTTGACCTGTCCTCCACCAGGCTCCCAGAAGTCAGAAAACATTGTGCAACACAACCACAGTTATTCTTTGATTCGGACTCCACAGCTGGACACAGCCCGATCCGCTTGGCATGTGGGTGCCTGCTAGATATCTCAAAACCTAGCATACCACAAATGTGTGGGAGTCAGAGGCTAGGTAAGACAGAGAAGGGAAGAATGTGCTGATAATCATTGAAAATGATACCATCCAAGGACTGAGCATTGAATTTTGGCAAAAAGATACACATGATAACCTCTAAATGTATGTATTAGAAGTCACAAATTGTAAGAAAGGGAAATGAGGAGAGAGAGAGAGAGAGAGAGAGAGAGAGAGAGAGAGAGGGGAGAAAGGAGATAAAGAAACTGCCATGGAGGCAGGCTGGGAGGGGGAGGGAAGTGGGAACATTGGTGGTGGGAAATGGGCACAGGTGGATGGATGGGTGCTAGAACACCGTAGAACCAAAAACTCAAACATGAACATCTTGTAATTGTATACCTAACGGTGGTATAGTAAAATGTTTTAGAAACTTACATTGTCAGGTACAATAAAATTAGTAAATGTTTTGTGAAAGACAATACTTAACAAAGATGTTCATGTGTACAATATGAACACATGAACTAGTGGAACTCATTACATCATTACATGTTACAAATTATTATGTCATTACAAATATTACATCATTAATGAAATTAATTTGAATAAGAATTTGATCAATAATCACATATTACAGATATCATTCAGAGCCAGAAAGCTCTATGCACAGGAGCACATTCTTTGCATGTGGAGGGCCTATTACTCAGCAACATGTGTTCCCTTGTGAAACTCCAGTGGTTAACAACCTGGGAGAAACCCCTGTTACCCAAAAAGTTGAAAAAAAATTGTTCATCCTGAAATAGCAGTAAATGTGTGTTGGAAGATAACATAATTATGTGCATTTTATAATTGCTAAGAGCAGTGTAAATGTATAGCAAACATCTCATGAAATAGGCTATTATATACATTATATGAATCCATTGAAGTGTACATATATACTTTTATTGACATCTTATTCAACAATACACATTTAATACAACACTTGATCACTTGACATCCTGTTATTCGTCGATTTTTTCAAGCGGGCGCCAGTAATATTTCCATTTGACCCTATCACGTGCCAGTGTAGCCCAATGGTTTCTGGCTGCCTCAGGAATACAAAAGAGCCTCAAACCGTTTGTTCAGGGTCTTGGCGAAGAAGTCTGACCATCTGTAGGTGGGTGGCCACGTGATCTTTTGACATCCCATGGGATCCAGTTGGTAACAGCTCTAATCCAGCGGTGTTTTCCAAACCACATTACATGTCCAGCCCATCTGATTTTCGATGCCTTGGCAAACAAGACACTGTCCCTGACTCTGGAACAGTGACGGAGGTCAGAGCTCCAGATTCCTTCTTTCACTTGAGTGAGGCGTGATATTCCAAGCATAGCTTTTCGATTCCTCTTTGGGAGACCCGAATAGTATATATTTTTGCCCTGCCCCTCGAGGTGTTGCAGGTATGGCTGTGGTACCTGGCTGAGTCAGCAGGTGGCAGACAGGAGACAAGCTTTTCTACACCCAAAGCTCTGCCCTGTGACACCTGGATGGTTGATGGTCTGACATAGAAAAAGCCTGGGTCCACTGGGATGAACCCAGAGCCATGGCAGAGGCTGGAAAGCTACCTGTGGTGTATTCATTATGCCAAAAACAGTAATGATAATGAACCTCATTCCTCATGAATGGAGACATTACTGGCACCTGCTTGAGCAAATCGCTAAACAACAGGAAGACAAGTGACAAGTGATTTCATTAATGGATGCATATGAATATGGGTATAAACACAGATGTGTGTGATGCTGGGTGTTATCCATTGTTTTGAGAAAATATGAGTGCCTGTTTATAGAGACTCAGAGATATTTACTCTAGGTCTGTAATTCATATGCGATTGGATAAACCACTTTGTGTTAGTAAAAGCATGACAAAAATGCATATATATATATATATATATATATATATATATATACTCTGCCTCACTGTTTATAATTTTAGGGATATAGGTGAATATTTAAACAATTTATGCAAATTTAAAAGTGGTAGTTTTAGTGGAAAAGTTAGCAATACTGAGTACTGTGAGAAGTTGGATGACAGGTTTAGTTAGCTTGTCAGCTATTTATTGTTTAAGCTATTTACATGTCCTTAAGCCAGGGTTCATGCTAATGAGATCTCTCCTTTGTGTAAACACTGATGGAGAGTGTGGCAGTTACAGGAATCCTTTTGACTCTGAATTAATCACTTCTGAAATATTGTTATAATATCTTCTATGAATTCAATGTTATCTAGATTGGGCACAATAGGAGGCCACCAGCCTGGCTATGTAGAGAATACCATTTTAGATCAAAGGAGGGATCATACTAGTATGCCCTCAAGCAGAGCAGCATGACCCTTTCAGCAAACAGAGGACAAGATTCTCATAATCACCCTGGCACAGAACAGAAATAAGGACCATGTGGATACCATATAGATTGCATGAAGTCCATGAAATTATGATGTATTTCTGCCCATGAATATACAACCATCAGAATGTATTTCTTTATACTGGCACTCTCTCTCCCTCCAGTGTTTTGGCATAACAGATAAACTTGGAAGAAGGGTCTAGACCCTGGCATAATCATTTCTTCAGACCTGAAACAAGAGTGGCACCAGCCTAAATCTACACCTAGAAGCTGATTTATTGATCTTTGCTTACACTACCCTCCCTAAAGAAAGTATTATTGCTTTTGGATATATAAAGGGGACTGACTTGAGGTAGATTCACCCACTTTTTGTTGGAGATCTGGACCTCCCAGGAGGTATGGCTGTAGTTCTGACCAAGAGCTAAAGTTTCAGGGAATGCCATTATCTTGGATTTTAGTAGCAGAGTTTGATTTATTATTAGTAATGAGTAAAGCCTTTTGGAACTGAGCTGAACTATTGTTTTGTCTATCTGACACCAATGCTTGGGATTAAAAGGAAACTTGTCCCTGATATTGTGGTGACCCCCAAGGCTCCCCAATAGTGAGATATATATCGATTGCATAGTTCTATGAGATAACCTGCTTTTTGTCCTTTAATAACTCTGATATCAGATCTCATTCACTGAGAGCTTCCTACTTATAGGGTTTATAAAATACTCTGGGGCATTGTTTACTTAACACACAGGTTAACTAGTCTCTGCTGTCTGCTACCCATCTTTAGAGAAAGAACTTTCTTACTAACAAAGTAAACTCAAGTCAATTAGAAAAATTTTCCATTCCAAAGTGGAAAACTAATGGAACCAACTGCGACCAGCCAGATATTCGAGTCCAATCTGCAAGAACCTCATATACTTCCTAGTGAAGCTCTTCCAGCTACCAATAATTAGAAAATTAGAATGTTACCTGAACACATTTTCAGTTAATAGGAAATACAAAAACATATAACCCTTTATATTACTCTGACTACCAACTCCAAACCCTCTCCTACAATTCCCTCTCCTTATGAACTTCATATTGGGAGTCTCAGAGACAGAACAGTGGGTAAAAATATTTTGCTTTTCATGACCCTTACATGGACTTAATTCCCAACACTAACTGTGGTGTCTCAAAAATCACCAAAAGTTATGCAAGACACAGAGACATGATTAAACCCTGAAATCAGCTTGGTGTGTGCCCCAAATCATAACAACGATGATGACGACGACTATTACTACAATTATTACTACTACTATTACTAACAATTTTAAAAAAATTTTCTTTTGATGGCAATTTTCGTTTCACACAGTCATAAATTAAGATAATATATCACTTCCTCATAGGCAAAAAACCCAGTGAAAATTTATTTTCCAATCTTTGGGCAAATGGAAACTTCCAAAGTAATAACGCTATATTTTTAATGAAAAGCAAATAGGTTTTCTCGTGTTGCGATGAATTAAAGAATACAGAGTTAATTCAGATGCAAACGACTTCCTTATGTGACTTATAGCTCTATTAAAACAATATGTAAATTATACACATTAGACATGGAACTACATGGTTAAGTTCATTATTTGTGTGAATGCAAAATTATTATTAATGATAATTTTCCATGCATTTTAATTAATTTTAAAGAATTTAAAGAAACTATAAGCTTTATAATAGTTAGGGATTAGTTTATAACCCATGAGGTTATTTATAGTTCTTTGGTTAATATCCCCAAAGCTTGCCTAATACAAATGCATGCATGCAAGATGAAGTATGTTTATGGGAAAAACATTGTCATCATGAAAAATTCGTTTTCAGATTGAACTGTCTCCATTGATCAAATTCAAGAGAGAAATTCCAAAGAATTGAGGAAATCACTCATGAGATTATGTTCAACACGCACACCACTGGATTCATCTAACAAACATATGAACACAATTGTATCTATTTATAAGAACAAAGCTTCTACATGAGGAAGTGGTCTGGTATTTAAAATTATCCTCAAATCACCAGCTTATTTCATAGCTAGAATGAAGTGACAAAAAATGCAGCAGAATAAAAAACAAAACAAAAAACAACAGCAACAATTCATGCTCATCAAAATTAATATGGGAAACCCTATTCAATATTTGTAACAAATAAACTACAAAGTACTGGTAGATTTTGTCTTCATATTTTTCCACTCACTGTTTTTCACAATTAGAGACAATTTATAACAAATAAGGCAGCATAGTGATCAGACTCACACATAATTGCTGAACACATAAACTATATTTGTCAACTAATGTGTTGCTATTGTGATTCAAATTTCAAAAATATAAATGAAAGTTCTGGTTTCAGAATGAGACCAAAATTAATATAAGAAAATGGGGAAAATTCAATGAATTATGGAAAAAATATGAGTTGGGGCCAGAAGGAAAATAGGTAAGGCACTTTCCTTCAATACAGTTAACACATTCCAACCTCTAACACTGCGTATGGCTCCCAGAGCATTATCAGGAGTGATCCCAAATGGCAAAGTCAGGAGTGATTATTGGTGCCGGAGCGATAGCCCAGCAGGTAGGGCATTCGCCTTGCACGTGGCCAGCCTATGCCGGCCGGGTTTGATCCCCGGCATCCCATATGGTCCCCCTGAGCAAAAAAAAAAAAAAAAAAAAAGGAGTGATTATTGAATAAGAGCTAGCAAATATCCCTGAACACAACACAGTATGTCCTGACCCTCAAGCCCCTAACTCTACCTGCAAAAAGCTTTATTCAGGCAGAAGATATAATACAGTCATTTAGATTGTACAGTTTTGGGGATATTAGCAAAAGAATAATGAATAACCTCCTGGGTTACAAGTTAATCCTTAACTATAACAAAGCTTATGATTTATTTAAACATATAAAAATGTAAAAAAAGCATATAAAATGGTCAATAATGATTTTCATATTCATAAAATCTTACATTCAGCCAGCCTAGGTTTATTCCCTGTCCCAAATGTGGTTCCTGAGCATTACTATCAGATATGTCTTTAAATGTTCAGTAGGGCCTGAGCTTAGCTCGATGTGGCCAACATCTTTCTCTACCATCAACAACAAAAATTAAAAAAAAAGAAAAGCCTCAGAAAAACCATTTGCAGATGCTAGTTCAGAATATTGTGTACTACTTTTTCTAAAGTAATCAAATTGATAGTATTCCATAAATTTCAATTATTTGTGTGACCAAAAATATACAATTGGGGGTAGGAGATATCCCAGAGGTTAAGGGCACATGCTTTGTGTGAACAAGAAACCTGAGGTCAAACCCTGGGGGAAATATGAGTCTGAGAATTCCTGACAGTGGCTCTGGTGGCTCCCAACAAGTGCTGGGCCCAAGCACTGACCCATCTGGCCTGGTTGGCACAGGCATAGCCCATCAGGTCCATAAGCAAAGCTTGGGAGACTATAAATAAATATATGTATATATATATATATATACTATATGACTATATACATATATGCACATATTTATGTATATATAATAGATGGTAGAGTAAATTATTCAAATATATTCATCTGGATTAAAGAGATAATAATGATTAATTTTATTTCTCAAAATGATTTTGTATACTGGAAGACACACAGAAACATAAACTTAATTCATAAATGTGATATATTTATAGTTTAGTTTTGCAGTGAAATTAAAATTGACAAATCATTAGTTAGTAATTTGGAGCCCTTGTATGATTTTTGTTAGAGTTAACAATAGGTCAGGAGTGAGAGTTAGTGTAGGAGAGAAAGGAGAAAAGGGAGAGAAATGTTCTGACCATAAGGTTTTTTCCAACTTAAGCATTTTGCTTGAACATTGAAGAGAAAATCAAGGGTAAGATCTCTTTGATGGTGATCATATACAAATTCTGAAAATAAAATGGATTTTGCATGAATATTAGTTTGCTACTGATGCTATTAAATTTTCTTTTTAACAACAGAAATTTTCCATTTAACTCTTCTATATCAGAAGTATGTCATCAATTTAGGTTAATTCAAAATGTCAGCAGGATTGCCTTCTTTATTTCTTTATAGTTTCTGAAGGCATTATGCTACTCCTTGAACAATTGCTTCTACATATGAGATAGATCATTGGGAACTGCACCCTGAAGCTTCCATCTGTCTCAGACAACACATAGGAAAGTTTTTCCCTGATTTTTAAGAACTCAGATAGTTACACTGAATTTACCTGTATAATCCAGAATGATATCCCCATCTTGAGGTCCTTAAACTTACTCAAATAAATAAAGATTGTTCTACAAAGTAGGTAGTGTATTCACAGATTCTGATGATGAGCTTGTGGACATCAGTAAGAGTCATTATATTTTCCTACCTTAGCATTGGTATAAGATTAAATAATCTCCATCTCTCTAATTCTCTTAATTTTTGTTTTAAGCTCAAGTACTGCTCCCTAAACCCAATAAACTGAGAGCAATTCCAAATATAGGCAAGATCAGGTAAAGGTAAAAGTAATAACCTCAATTTAATAATTTTCTGATTTTCATTGTTAATCATGATGTTATGGACCTTAAACCACTTCAGAAGAATATTTGAACTTGGAGTACATACTTCATTCAAATAAAAATATATTACTTTCTCAATTATTTTTTTAGAGGTAAGAGAACTGTGGAATATTTCTGAACCAACAAAGACTTTCTAATCAAAGAGATCAACTAATAATAATTAAATATAATAATAGGCACTGATATTTCTGCAAAATAGTATAATTTAGATAGCCACCTCTGGTATTCATGTATACCTTGAAATCCTTGAAATTCATCAAATTGCTAAAAGTAAGCAATATCTGAATAAAATTTCTCATTCCTCTGCTCATACCCTGCCTCAAAAAATTGTTTCACTTTTTATGTACTAATTTGTATTTGACTTCTTTGTCCTGTATGCTGTAGTCAACCTACAAAAGCAGAAGCACCCATCTTGTACAACCTCTCCTTTCTAGTCCAAGTCCAAATCTAATAAGGAAACTAAAAATATGTCCTTAACAAGCTTTATTTTATAAATAGAAGCAAATACACATGATTTTATATTTTAAATTTTTTCTATGCAGGATCTTAATATTAGGCAGAGAATCTTAACTTGGTGAAATTGATAAGAAAGCTTTAGAATACAATTCATAATTAGGGAAATTTTTAGATCTATCACTGGGGAGCGGAAAACATTAGTAAATACAGATATGAGTTTATTATGTGAGTTTCATGTAGCCTTTGTAGGAAATCAAGACTGACAATGTAAATAATCACTGGTGTCATTCAGAAAATTGCAGAGATTTTAAGCACCACTTTTTCAAAAAATCCATTCTCTATTATTAACTGGACAACAGAACATTAATTTTGTTTTTTAATGTTTTTTGGTAAATGCACATGTTTGTACATACATAGTGAAAGGTTCATAAGAAAAATCTCAGAAAGGTGAGTGATAACTTTACCATTTCCGATACTATTTTGAATTATACTCAATTTGTTTAATCGTGACCAAATGGCCTACTCTAAAACTAACTTTGTTAGTCTTGATTGCTACAAATAAAAATGTTGATTATTTTTCCTTATAAAGAAAAGCATGTAAATTTAACTTAAATTTCTTCCATAAACATCCTTGAACACCTTTGTAATTATATGTGTTTAAATAGACCAGGAAGAATTTTCCCTTCAATCCTCAGAAGAGATTGTCGGGTCAGCCCATTGATATTAAAATTCTGGCCTCCAAAAATGTGAGAATAAAAAAAAATAAATAAAAATATGGGGCTGGAAAGAATATACAGCAGGTAGGGAACTTGTTGTGTATGCAGCTGACTGGGGTTTAATTCCCATTACCACATCTATTTCCTGAATACTGCCAGGAGTGATCAGAGTGCAAATCCAGAGGAAGTCCTGAGCACCTTTATTGTGTCTCAAAAACATAAACAACAACTAATATAAATATTCTAAAATCTAGCATAATATATTAATAATATAGTAAAATATACTTATGAAAAGATATTAATTTCAATACTTAGCCAGAAAAACAAGTTATATTTGAAATGCATAATTTTAAAACTGAAATCTGAAACTAATATAATTAAACAAAGCCAACATATTTCTTTCTTATTGAGTGTTAAGTAAAAAGTGATAAAATAAAACAGATTATATAAAACTGATTATTCCCAGTACATAACTTTTCTTTTGGGGGGCATATGCAGCAATTATCAGGAGTTGGTTACTCCTTGCTCTGCACTCAGGAATTACTCCTGGCTGTGCTTGGGGACCATGTGGGATGCCAGGGATCTAACCGAGGTCAGTTGGTGAAGGGAAATGCCCTACCAGCTTTGCTATTGTTCCAGCCCCACAATACATAACTTTTAAAAAATACTTTTACTATATGGAAAACTCAGAAAGGGTATATTTGCTATAACAATGAAGTATTCAAATCTGCTATCTTTATACATAGAAAACTTTTAAAGAGCAATGAAATTGAAAAAAATAGTTGTTTGCAATAATGTAGAGTTGTATTTATATATTCATTATATTTGCTTTTAGCATTTTGATTCAGAATTTGAGCTTAGAAAAACTACTCAATTATTAGTAGTCACTGATGAAGATACTTGCAGTCTTAGAAGGCATATAATAATGATTTTTCAAAGAAATCATACCTTGTGTGAACAACTTCATGCCGCTTAGTATTATGTATTAATTAATTCATAGAACAAAACTGAAAAGTATCAAATATGCTGATTACTGTTACTTAATTATAGAAAACTTATTACTCCAAAAGTGAGGATAAATGATTTTTTAAAATAAGTTAATTTAACTTAGGTTAATTGAGAAAGAAACATCTTTGATAAATTTACATTCTTGCTGACCTGGTATAATGGAACCTTTAAACTTGATCAAAACAATTTTAATGCTTAGTTTAATATTACAATGAATTATTTGAAATAACCCTCCCAACTTCCCCTGCACCTCACAAAGGCTTGCTATAGCACAGATTATTCCTTTCCATGTCCAGTCAATTTAGAAAGTTTAGAAGTCTCATTAATCATTAATTGGAGGGTACTTCTAGGACACAACTGTCTCAATTACAAATAGGGTCATAAGAAAGTTAATGAGTCCCTTAAATAACTCTTTGGTTCCTTGTTCCATTTATTTTTTGCTTAACTTAGGGGATTACTTTTCTATGACATTGGAAAACTTAAAATAATTTTCATCTATATGTTTCACTTTATTTCTGATGAGTTTATTAAGTATTAAATTTTTGGTTTATGTATTATGGAACTTTAATCATTGAATGTAATTGCAGCATTGTGTCTTCAGAGAATAAAAATATTTCATAATAATTGTAATAATTAAAAATGAACAAGAATAAATCTGTTATGGTTTGAATCAAACATTCATCTATTGAAATCATGTAGTAGACTTATCTACCCCTAATTCTTATTATGTTATAATATATTGGCATTTAGTTAAGAATATTTTTATCAAGAAAGGTGGTACTGGGGGCCAGGCGATAGTCCAGTGGGTAGGGCGTTTGCATCCCATATAGTCCCCTGAGCACCGACAGGGAGTAATTCCTGAATGCAGAGCAAGGGTAACCCCTGAGCATTGCCAGGTGTGACCCAAAAATAAAAAAAAAGAAAAAAAAAGAAAGAAAAGTGGTACTGGGCAAGAGTAAAAAAAAAAATACATCTCAGAGGCCCAATGCAATGTAATTGTTTTACCCATTCTCATAAGTGTTGTATGGACACCCATAATACCCTTAGATCAATGTCCTCTGTGCAATAAATTAATGATCCACATTGCTCCAGTTATTTGATTAAACATATTTTGCTCTTCCAAATTAGGGAAATAAGAAAAGAAAGCATTCTGTGCATGTCAAATTCTCGTGGTTTGCAGGTTCCTGTGCCATTTTATTCCACTTGCCGTTGATTAGACTATCCTTGAATCCACCTAGCCCTCAGAACCAGAAAATGTGAAGATGAAGTATAATATATAGAGGACATCGCTTGAAGTTTGTAACAGAATTGTCTAATATTCATTTTGCTATTTAATCTACAATAAAACTTAATCTACTGTTCATATAAGACAACCATTTCTAGCTGTAGATAATCTAGCCTGGGGTTGATACGTGAGAACCTCTACGTTGGGTTCAGATATTACTAATAGAAATTGAAATATATAAATCTGAAAGAAAAACTAAAAGAGCCTTCTCACAACATAATGCACTAGTTTAAATGCTCAATAACTGATGAAATTACAAAAATCATAGTAGGAAGGAAACTGAGAAGATGCCATTAGGGATAGAGATTAGTACACACCCAGCAGATACTGGGTCAAAGATATTTTGATGTGTTAGCCGGCCTTATGAGAGGTGCTAACCTGAGGCTGGGGAATAGTTTCCACTGGGCTTAGTTTCTGATTTTGAAGAACTTCCAGAGAATACACAGCACTGTGTTCCTCCTAATTTCATTTATTTTGTTTTAATTTGGGTTATCACACCCAGCACTGGTGAGAGGGCACAGTGGTGCAGCTATCTCATTGTAAGTGACAAGTATGTGATTAATGACTTGAACCATATCTCCGAGCCCTGAATTCATCTCCAAAGCTTGAAGAAGAAAGAAGAAAGAAGGAGGAGGAGGAGGGAGAAAAAAAAGCATCCTAAATTACTGTGAAATTATTCTAAAAATTTATGTGACTTATTTATCTATCTTAAATAGAAGTTGTAATTACCAAATCTAGTTAAAACCTGAAATGGCAAACCAGTCAGTATATTCTAATAGTTAAGAGTGCAGATAATTTTGTTATACCATCCTGGAATATTAGTTTGTATGATTTGGGGATCCAGAAGATTAATCTATTTTTTTTATAAAATACCATGTATCTATGAATTAGTTCATAGGTATTAGCTTTATGTGAAAACATCACTATATTTACATTTTTCCTACTTCCATACAAATAATATAGTTAGCCCATAACATTCTACTTATCATAAGCAATAACTTAATGGAAATTGATAGACATCTTTTTTTGCACTAGAAAAATATAGTCAATTTTCCTGGAAAACCAAATTTAACTGACTTCCTTGAAATTAATGTCAAGTGACAGAGAAAATGCTATAGTACCATTCTGAAAAAAATATTTAAATTATTAAATTATTAAAGACAGAAATATTACAATAAATAAGTGAAAATGTTAGGAGAAAGAGATACATATTTGGTCTAGCATACTGTATTTTTTTCTTGAACATAACCTAAAATAAAATATGGGTAGTTGATAAGCAAGCTATCATCAACCACACTTTATTTTAATTTTTAAAATACTATTCTCTGTTTGATCTTTTATCCTTATAAACTATTGAGGATATGGTACAGAAATAGGAAAAAACCTAAATTGGGTAAATGAGTTTCAACTAAGAATTTGATCTGTAATGTGATACATTTATAGCTGTCCTGACTTCTAAAGAAACAAATCTCCTAAAACTGAAACTGCTAGATGTATACATGTTTGACATCTTAAAACTCTACATTTGTTTGATCTTAGCAAACAATTTGAATGTATATCAACAAAAAGAAAGCTCACATACGCCACAACGGGCACGTTTACGATCATTTTAATGACGCCATGAGATGTTGCTCTTTAGGGTTTTTTTTCTTCCAGGCTATTATATAATAACCTGTAAGGTAAGTTTGCCAGTTGTGCACAATGTAAATGATCTACATAACAATAGACAGAAGATAGAACTCAAATTATTCACAAAATGACCTTAAGAAGGAAAGGTTTGTGGTGGGTATGGTGGTGGTGGCGGTGGTGGTGCTGGTGCTGGTGGTGTGTGTGTGTGTGTGTGTGTGTGTGTGTGTGTGTGTGTGTGTGTGCGTGTGTGTGTGTGTGTGTGTGTGTGTGTATCTTTTATTTTAGTCAGTAAGAAAAAGTACATTGAGCAGACTTTTCCTAATCTGAAAATTTGAACTTCAGTGTCACTGGAAAAGTTCCTTAGTTTGCAGGTGGGTTTTTAGCCTGTGTAAGAAACCCGAGCTTAAAAAGCTTTTCTAAAACATTTACCTGATTTTAAGCCCTTTTGGATTTAGATGTTTTCAGGGAAGTTGGTAGCTAAGTAACCATAATCTGATTGCTTCTATATTTCTTTTTTAAACGTGGTGGAAATTTTTGTATGCTTTTGAAGACTAAGAGAATTACTAGATAATTCCTCCTGAATCTGCTGTTTTAAAGCACAGTTTCTGTCACGACTTTTGTGCTAAGAACTAAATAACTATTATATTAAAAACATTATACAATGAATTTTTAGGATTCAATTTTTTTAAACTTCAATATCCTAATTTTATACAGCTTTTTACACTTACAGGCATATGGCTCTCTCTATATATATTATATGCTTACATATATTATATATAAATACATATGTAAATTGTCTGGAAGTACAAAGTTTTATACCTATATATCAAAATTCTTACTAATTCAATACTTGATCACTTGACATCCCATTATTCATCGATTTGATGAGAAGTATAAAAGTTTAAAAATATGTACATATCAGGATTCTTAGTAATACTTCTGAATTTTTATTTATTTATTTATTTATTTATTTATTGCTTTTTTTGGTCACTCCTGGCATTGCTCAGCAGTTAATCCTGGCTCTGCACTCAGGAATTACTTATGGCAGTGCTCAGGGGACCATATGGGATGCCATTGATAGAACCTGGGTCTGGTCACATGCAAGGCAAATGCCCTGCCCATTGGACTAGTGTTCTGACCCAGTTCATGACTTTAATATACTATGAATTACAAGAGAAAATTGAATAATTCTTTGACAAAATAATAATATTATTTATATTCTTGTTTGTGGTATACAAAATTTCTTTCCCTCTATCACCACCAAAGAGCCTAAACCCCTCCACTTATGCCCTGGCAGCACTTCTAGTTGACTTTTCACGCTATCACTTCCACTGCATTTCTGTTAACTAAATTCCTTTTGATTTTGTAACTATACTAAACTCTAAGGGGCCAGAGCGGTAGCACAGTGGGTAGGACATTTGCTTTTATGCAGTGTACCCAAGTTCGATCCCCAGCATCCCATATGGTCCCCAAGCACTGCCAGGGGTAATTCCCAAGTGCAGAGTCAAGAGGAACCCCTGAACATAGCCAGGAGTGACCCATAAAGCAAAAAAAAAAATACAAAAAAAAAGCCCTAGGAACAAAAAACCAACAGTAGAATAAACAGTTCCAACTTGCTTGTACGCTATTAGAAGAATGCATTTTCCGAAAAACTTTTATTTTCTGTCTTAAAGAGGACCAGGAATACATTCCTTAAAGTCTTGTTGTACACTCCCAGGAAAACCTTGCCCAAGGTCTGTGTAGACAAAATATCAATCTGATTAAGAAATGTATGGTAGTTAATGGGAATACTTTTATTAGAATCATAATGAAGTAATTAGGGCATCAAAGTCAAAATAAGCGATCATTGTCAATTATTAAATTACCAAAAAAAAAGATCTTATGAAAAGAAGAGCCAGGGGCCCATGTATCAGGAGGTCTTGTCAAAGGTGGAAATTATCACAAACTTGTGGGAGTCAGAGGCTAGGTAAGACAGAAAATGGAACAGTGTGCTAACAATTGTCAAGGGTACTACTGCCAACCTAGAACTGAGCATTAGAGGCAAAAAGATACACATGACAACACTTTAATGTATGTTCTTTAATCCATATTCTCGAGGGAAGGAAAAGAGAAAGAGAGAGAAAGGGAAAGAAATAAAGAAACTCCTCCTTGGGGAGGGAACCGGGACGTTGGTGGTGGGAGATGGACACTGGTGGCTGGATGGGTGCTGGAACACTGCATGACCAAAACCCAAATATGAACTCTTTAATTGTATATCTTTGTAATTGTAAAAATAAAAAATTAAAAAATAAATAAAAATGTTTGTGGAGGAGTTATCTGCAATAAAGCTTCTATTTATCTCAAGTAGAAAAACCTTGTGAAGATAATCAGATAACACGATTTTTATGATAATATAAAATAGAATAGAATTTTATTTTAGCTTTGATCTTCAAGATATAGTGAGTTATTCTACTCTGACAGAAAACTGCTAAGTGAATCCAATCTGCATTTCTTTACTCATGTCAATATTATCTAATCTGATTTTTCTATTACTATTGGGGGGTTTATCTTGTGCGTCTGAAGTATGTAATGATGTTCTCTGAGTGTATTTTACTTTCCTGTCTATGTAATTTTTATGGTTTCATTTCCTCCTTTTGATTTTCAAGTATGTAATTGTGGAACTCAATGATGTACACCTGGCTTCTGAGTAGTCTAGTCCAGACTCATTGGAAAACAATTCACAAATCTCTAAAGTTTTTGCAACATTAATATGTCAAATTTTATAAAACTATACAAAGACACTAAACATACACACTAAACATCTATTGATTGGGAATATCATTTTAATAGAGAAAATGAAAATATATTTTAAGCTAAGTAATTATACTTGCAAACTTTGAAACAGTTGTCCAGGTAAATAAACTGTGCACCTGAATGAAAATGTATTTCATTTGTTTGCCTGATGTCATACATTCCAAGTTATTTTCATAGTTATTAGCAGGCATGCAGAATCAGGAATGAGTGCTTGTTTTTTAAAAAAGAAAGCATATGCAATTATAGACATAAAAAGGTAAAAAAAGGAAAGAAAAAGAGAAAAAAAGGGAAGAAAGAAGGAAAGGAGAAAAGGATGAAAGAAACAATGTAAAATAGAATGAAAGAGAAAGAAAGGGAGGGAGTGGGAGCGAGAAAGGAAGGAAGGAATACTATAAATCATTAAAATATGTAAAAACAAGATTACATAAATAGTTGGAAATACTATATACAAGCTGAGGTAAAAAGTGTATAGTTTGTTTCTAATATTTTTGTGACTCCATGTACATTCACATTTTTAATTAATATTTTATTATACCACCATGAGATATACAATTACAAAGTTATTCATGTGTGGGGGTTTCTGTCACACAGTGTTTCAGCACCCATCCCACCACCATATTTTAAAATAAGCTTGTCATGATATGTTGGTCCAATTAGAAAATTTTAGTAATATACAAAATTATTACTACTGCAACAACTGAGAATCAACTGGTATGCCAATTTTAATGATATTTAGAGCTATAAGTTCTTTTCATTGTCTTCTTTTTTATAGTATTGTTAACGTTATCTGCCTCCTCCCTCCCCACACTGATTTCTTGTCCCTCCCTGATTATTTTAGTCCTACCATCAATCCAAGAGTTTGTTTTCAATGGTCACTGTCTATTTTATTTCTTCATTTTTATATACCACATATGAGTTAGAACATCTAGCATTTACATCTTTCTAATTTGTTTCACTTACAAGTTTCTCTTTAGTTCCATCAAAATTGTACCAGAAGATAACATTCTATATTTCCTACAACTGAGTAGTATTCTATTCTGTATATACATACCACAATTTCTTTGTTCACTCTCTACTGCTGGACACTTGGTTTGTTTTTTTGACCTTTGGGCTATTGTGAATAGCACAACAAAAACATAACAGTGCATCTATTTTTCCTATTAATATTTATGCATCCTGGATATAAGCTTCAAGAAGTGGAATTACTGGTTCATATGGTAGTTCTATTTTTTTTAGAATCTCCATATTTTCCCATAGAAGTATAATCAGACAAGATCATTATCTAATTACTCATCAGTAATTAGTTTGTTTTCACTATAAACCTGTGAGCACTAATTGTTTCTGTCGTTTTAGAGATGTTCTCACTATAAGCATTAGGTGATATCTAATTGTCATTTTTACCAGCATTCATTAATCATCAGTGATACTGAACACGTTTCATACAAATATAGGTCATTAGCTGGCCTTGTTTGAGAAATGGTCCGTGTAACAGTGATTTTCTTTATTATTAAGAATGGACAAAAGGTTCTTCTGATCAAACATGTTATGCATGAAAATCTTATCCAATATTTCTGATATTTTCTTCCCTTATATCTCCTATAAGTGCTACTTGATTTAGCATACCTAGCAATGAAAGAATTTTGCAGTATTTAGTAAAACTTATTATTAACCAGTTGCCTGAAATACTGTGGGATGGAAAAATGTGCCAGTTGAATCTGAACTGAAGAGATGTATAAAGTTCACTATGTTGGTTTAACTGAGGTTCAGACACCCTCTGCCGGGGCTTGTTTTTTTAATTTTTTTTATTACACCACCATAACATATACAGTTACAAAAGTGTTCATATTTGGGTCTCAGTCATACAGTGCTCCAGCACTCATCCCTCCACCAGTGCCCATTTCCCTCCAACAATTCCCATGATGCCCCCACAGCCTGCAATTATGGGAGGCAATTTTCATTTCTCTCTCTCTCTTGCTCTCTCTTTTTCCTCTCTCAATCTCTCTCTCTCAACTAAACTCTCTCAATCTCTCTCTCTAAGGCTTATTTTCTGGAATGGTTGATAGTATACCCTCATAGTTTGGAGCTGGGAAGTTTAGAAAAGCTAACTTTACTTAATTGAATCTGTTATAAGTCCTATAATGGAAATATCAACCTTTTTTTCTGAGGCACAACAAGGAGGTGGTTTGACTCACCATAGCACCTTCGAACGACCATCTAGTAAAGATCCCATTAATAGTTATATCTATCTAGCCTTACTAGATAGCCTTTACTGTTTAATTGATATGTTTAGCCATTGATTATAAACAAAGAAATTATAACCCAGTAAAATTTAAGGGAACCGTAGAAGCAATGAAACTAATAAAATCTGACCATGAAATGCATGGAAATCCTCTCTCAATAGCAAGAGAGATTATGGACCATGGTAACTCTGGAAGGAATACCCACTTCAGACACTGATAGGGAGGAAGTTATGAGTTCTTGTTTTTCAGAGCTAGATTTTGTAATATAAGTAGAAACAGGATGATTTGCTAACCAGGAACCTTACTTCACTTTCATTATAGGATTTCCTGCCATTACAAGCTCACAGTGTTAAGATCTGTGTTCTCAACAGCATTGTGCACTGAGAATTGTTTTTTGATAAAATGTGGGGCGGTAGTATTTTATTTCCATATTTACATAGTATGTGTTAAAGGTAAATGTTTATTTTTTATTTTGACTTTCTTCATCATGAATTAAACATGTCAGAATGCATTGCATAATGCCTAGAAGTCTTCACACAATAGTTCTGTAAAATAAATGAGATGTTCTCCCTTTAGGGAGAGGTATATTCCCTGTGATGGGAAGAGACTACAGACCAGGAAATGGGGCAACTATATATGGGCAACTGACTAGGAAATGGGCAACAGAATTAGTCATTGTTCTATTCTCAACAAAGCTATCTAAGAAGACATTTACTGGTCTTTTATTCAAAAGCTAAGTTGCTCAAAAGAAATGGGCAGAAAAAAAGAGTTTGATGATATCCTGTTTGTCTTTAAAACATAAATACTACTACTGCATAAACCATTTAAAGTCAAGGAGCAATAATAATGGGACAAATGATCTGCATGTTAAGAACTAGAAAGAAAAGAGGCATGATTTTGATACTCTTTAATTACTGGGTGATCTATGTGATTTGACACAATTTTATAGAAAATCAACTTTTTAGAAGTCAATCACTATATATCACTATCTTCCCGTTAATCATCTATTTGCTAGAGTGGGCACCAGTAATATCTCCATATGTCCTGTCTCATGCTAGGAGAACCCAAAGGCATCCGCTTGCTCCAGGAACATAGAGAGCCTCAAACCATTATATTAGGTCATGGGAATGACCTAATATAAATGTTACTGGTATTTGGCATATCAAATACTACACAAGCAGCTTGCCAGGCTTGCCGTGCAGGTGGCATACTGTTGTAGTCACCTCTAAATAAAGCATTTATTGATGAACGGTGCAGCTGCTAGCGACTGCTTGAGACAAGCTGTGATAGTCTGGTCTGCTGGGTGGAGTTGTGACAAGAGGGAAGTCCGGATGTGGAAAATGGTGGGCCCCATAGAGTAGGGGGAGGTTGGTCTGGCTTGTTGTGAGGCTCTGCTGGGGTGGGAGGCCAGGGCTAGAACCCGCCATGCCTCCCGGGCGCCTCACGAGCAGCTGGGCAAGGGAGAGCAAGGAGCAGCTCTACCCCATGTCTGAGAGTCTCTTATCTTTAAAAACTACTATTGATCAGTATATATACCTTGAAGTTACTTGAATTTTGGCGTATCTTTAAAATTATTTTTATTTGAAGACCCTTGATTTATGATACTGTTGGTTAATTATAGAGTTTTATGCATAAATGTTCTAATACCACACTCTCCATTAGAGTGTCAAGCTTCACTCCAAAATCATTCAGTGCCTCTTCCAACCACCACAACTCCACCTTTGCTGCCTTTGGTATGCTCAGTTCTGTTGACCTGTTATCATCTTCAGTTTTCTTTGATCATTTGTGACACCCTTACAGTTTCTTTTCCAAAGTGTATCTTGTTATTTGCAAAGTTGATAACATACAGATATGTTTAAAAAGATGTACATATATAATCATCAGCACATATGTGTCTGTACATTATTTGTTAATCTCTAAATAAAATGTAAGTAAAAAGAGTTGTTATTTTTATGGTAAAAATTATAGAAACCTAATTTTTTATAGCATAACAGACTGTTTTTCATAAAAGTGTTAAAGTGTTATATCTCTATCCATTTGGCTTTTATAACATTTTTTAACAAAGGGCCCAACAACAGAATGGGCCCCATAGTTAACAGTTTATTAAAAAAAATAAAAGGAAAACTAACTGAAATCTCTCAATTTAATATACTAAAAACCAAACCTCACATGTCATAAAAAATTCCATTGATATTGTCAAAAATGCACAAAATGTCATAGCCAGAAAACAATAAACAAATTGCAAATGGACCTCCCAATGAGAACAAAGTAGAGAGCTATATATAATATAACAACAATTTTTAAATGCCTTTCTCTGATGAAAATTAAATTTAATATCCATGAGATTAAAAGCCCCAAACACTGGGTTAGGTAGTATTAAAAGATTTTACCCTATGGGGAGGTACAAATCCAGAGAATTTTAATCTTTCATTTTGATGGTTTTTCGGGTATGTAAAGCACAAAATTAAGCTTTAAATATTCTAATAGTAGAGTATATGATAGGAGGTAGCTCTATAAAAACTAAGTTCCCAAGGGATTACACCTACAATAAACCCACAGCATAATGGACAGTAAATAAACTTCCATATGTCATTTGTATTGTGTGAGGGGAAAAATTTATCCTTTGAGAGATCATAACCTTAATATGATCTTTATATAGACTTGCTTCTCAACTCTACCCAATTTGATTGGTTATTGGGAACCCTAAGGAACTGTAGGAGCAAATGCAACATTTTTACAACAAAATTATAAGGTTAATTCAAAACTCTTATTTTGAAATTCAAGAATATCAGAAAATATGACCAGGAAAACTAGAAGAAATCTAAGGTTTGGAATTTTCAAGTAAAAGACATATAAAAATATTTTAAATAAGTTAGTAATATATGTTAGGAAACAATATTTTGAGAACAGTAGATCAATATACTTTAAAATTTTGATCAAAGATTTTTAAAAGATTGAATGGAAGTTTTCAGAATGAAAAAAGTAATTCGATGAGGAAACATACAGCAATTTAAAAGTATGAAATTAGGATAAATTATCAGTAAGCACCTAGTAGTTAATAAGTAACTTTTACGTGTTAATTTTTATAATGCCTTTATTGATGGTTTTGTTCTGTGTCCAAAAAGGTTTATAAATTCCAATACAACAAATATAAATAAATATGTCTTCATATATACATACTTATATATAAATATAAATTTATAAATGACAACATAAAACAAAATGTAACTGCTATTTGAGACATTATTTTCTGATTAACATTTCTAAATTTATAGTGGTTATTTTACTTTTTCTGGAGAGAAGGAAGGGCTCAGAACCAGTGGTACCTAGAGCTTACACCTGGCTCAGGGATCACTTCATATGTGCTCAGGGAACACGTTTACTACTGGTGATAGAACTAGGGTCAACTGTATATAAGAAAAGCAACATAATCTCTATATTATATCTGCAAGCCTATAAAGGCAATTTAAGAGGCATAATAAGAAACCAAATCACGTATATAGATATTTACATAATTATAAAATCAAATAATAGTAATCTGAATTATCTTGATATCTTATTTCTTCAATTTTATAGTAAAAGTCAAAATTGTGGTATTAAAATTAAACTCATAAAATTATAAGTCAACTTGTTGGCAAACATTGGTAAATATAATGTATCATTTCCCTGATAATAGTCTACAAATTTTGCCATAGCATTCCCCACAAATTTCTTTGACACTCTGTAAAGGAATAAGACAAAACTCTCTAGATGAGTAGTTTTAAAATGTTTGGTTAACTACTTTTTTAAACACATTTTCCAAATATTCAAATCAGAATTATTTCATAATTATAAATTGTTTATATCAGAATTTATATATCAAAATTTATATCAGAATTATAAATTTTTTTTCTGGTAGAGTGGCAAAACTTTCTTTAAAAGAACTGATCATGAGAAAACTCGTGCAAGCTTATCAGCTGGGTTCTCTCTCTCTATATATATATACATACATAATACATATATATTATTTAAAATAATACAAACTGTTTAGCATTAGCTTTTATAAGCCAGGTTTCATGCTAGGTGATTCATATATTGTATTTACTTTTTTCTAAAATAAGGCAGTTTTATTTTGTAAAGTAAAACAAGCAAACTAAAAAACCAATCAAAAGACATGTTGACTGATACCTTTTTTTTTTTTATTCCTGTCTCAACTTTCAAACATGTATAATCCAGCTACTTCCTTACTTTCCTACCCAACCGGTCTTTTAATGCTCTAAAATTGACTTTTATCACACCCTTTCTTATTGAAAGTAATAATAGCTACCATTTATTGTGTGCCTGCAATTTCCCAGAACCAAAACCAGAAGCCTTTGCTGTTTCATGTAACATAAATTAGTCTGGTCCTTTTTTTCTTTCTTATTTTTTGTCCTAATAAAGAGCACTGTGGAATGTGACATTCTGACCATACACTTTATGGACAATCTTTCATCTGAATTTCAGAGGTTTCGTACATTATCTGACACATGACCTTCATTTTATAATTGTTCATGATAATCTAGAAAATCACATTTTTATGAAAAGTTAAGGTTCTATTTACGCTGCCTTGGAAAATTTGTCATTTTACATCTACTACATTTGCAAATCCCAGTGGCACCATCTCAGATATTTCTGTTGTTTCCCTTTATGCCATTTCCTTCACAATTACAACTGTTCAAATGATTTTTAATTCAAAATTTGAGGGTGTAGTAAATTTTATATTATTAACATTTCATATATTATATACCAGGAGTTTGTGATTGAAAATTTTTCTCTCCTGAAATAAATTTACATTCTCATGGAGCTTACTATTTAATCTCTTCTTGAATCAAAATATGTTTGTGCTTAATTGCTCATAAATAAGAAAAAAAACAAAGACATTTTCTTTATCAATGCTCTATTTAATTATTCCTAAATAAGGAAAAAATGGTGTTATAGTTTATTATTTGCATTGTTGCTTCAAATGAGATTGATGAGAAAGACTAAGTATTAGATTTATTGAAACTAGTATTTTCATAATCAAATTTAGATAGAAACTATCAAACATACATTAGAATTTTATTTTGTATGGAACTTTATGTTAATTTTTGAATTCTTTCTTTTGTAACACAAAGAAGCATTAACATTATTAAGGAGCCATAATTATCATGCTAACACTTTTGACTTTTATTTTCAGTTTGGAAAGGATGCTGAATAAGGATCACACTATTAAGCAGTACAAGTTATATAATAATTGATTTCAGAAATAATTTTGCAACCAAGGTTGCCAAATTAAATGAAAACTACTGAAATTTCTGTTTAATTACAAAAAACAACACAAGTAAATTAATGTTTTTATGATATGATCAATTGTTTGCTTTTAAAAAAAAGAAATTCATATTAATCATTATGTTTTATTAAGCATATTATAGTTATAGCCACACATTAGTTTTTTTTTTCTTTTTATAAGTAGTGATTTTGGTTTTTCAGCAGAAGGACCTTTTCTTCTACAATTTTCAAGATAAAAAGGCATTCTTTTAATGTCATCCCTATGCCTATACGGCTATGTATTATACTATTAAGCAAACAGATTGGATTTAATTCCTGGCCCTATATAGCACTCCCCAGGCAACTTTGTTCAACACCTGTAAAGAACAAAATTACTAAACCTACATGAAAGCACCCATTTCAGTTTTAAGAAGAAGTGCTAGTTTCCAATAAAGGAATAAAGTGTTATTTTCTTTTGTTTTCTGTTGGAAATGTAGTAGTTGTGGCCTTTCAACACGAGATGTAAACCCACCACAAAGGGTTCACTTCCCGGTGTATCCATTGCTCTGTGCACTACCACATGTTTTTCTCATAAAGAAAAGAAAACTGCAGGTATTAGAGATTCTAATTATATGTTTCCACAAACTGAATTAACACGGAAATGGCAAATTGCTTGAGGGAGCATTTAACCCTGTGCCTTAAAAGCATTCAAAAGTATTTATGTTTCTCCACACTTGGCTCTTAAAAGCCATTTCACTATTTTCCCAGGATATCTTCTGCTAAATACTAGCATTATATTGACACAGTGGCAACTATTAGGGAGAAGGACCTCAACTTTTCTTGAGGGTTTGTAACTTTCCATTGACTCAAGATTTAAAACAGAAAATATGAATTTACTCTAAATCAGAGTATTTAAAAAAAATTTATATGTATGAGCATTTGTGTCTGTGTGTAAGCATGTGTTTCAAAAAAACAATATCACAGAAACATCTACAGAGGTAGAGAAAGGACCTTCTTTGCTATATTAAACCATATTTTTGGAATTAAAATGGTGCCAGACTGTTTGGAAATTTTAAAAAATAATATAAGATGATGCTGATTATAAAAATCTATTTTAGCTTAGCAGTAGTAAAAAGACAGTATAAAACACAGTTGTTAGAGCAGAGAATGTAAGTGGAATGTAATAAGACATTTCATTATCAGAAATAATGTTTCTCAGAGGGATACAAGAATGCACATTCTCCCTTGCTCCCTAATTACTGTGAATCATTGACTACGTTCTGTTACTTCCATTATGGAACTTAAAATACTAGTCAAATCAGTTTTTATATTAAACCTATTTGATAAAATTCAACTACTAACAAATCATATATTTATTAAAATACCAGCATATATATGCATATATAATATATTTGTGGGTTCTACTGTTAAAATGACATTACTGAAATTAAGTAAGGTGAAACAAAGTCCAAATTTACTCAGGTATGTTGAATTTCAGAAGGCAAGTAAAAATTCCATTTGAACAAAATCATGTTTTCCCCCAGATACTTTGAGAATAGTTGGGGTGCTTTATTTTCTCAAGTTTATATATATATATATATATATATATATATATATATATATATATATACATATATGTATATATATGTATGTATATATGTATATATATATATACATACATATATATATATGTATATATGTTGTATGTATGTATATATACATATATATATATTTCTCAGGTTATATATATATGATATACACTTATGTTTCTTTCTTAATTCAAAAATGAACTTATTACAAATATATGCAAAGTTCTAAAAGTTCTAAAGCATTCCTCATGTTATTTCCTAAGAAACCCATAGTGACTTTTCTTACTGTGCTAGGTAAACTTTTACATGATATATATGATAACTCAAAAGAAATGCCTTGCTAAGGCTACAAAGCAAAGTAATGGCTTGAAAACCCTATGGATGATGAGGTTGTAGGCAGACAGTGCTAACCATATCATGAAACATACAAGGAGCTACAAAAGTCAGAGATATGGAAGGAGCTAGGATCAAGCAGGGTCAGATTGGTTACAGCCAATTGCACAGCAGCATTCTCCATTCATCCTCAGCTGAATCTCTAATTATGACTTACACAATCAGCTCCCAAACACTAAGGACTGAAACTGTATTGTTCCATGGTGAGTGCTTAGCAAAAAAGCTGGAATTTGATACTTAGTCACAGTTTGCAAACAATGTGGTTGAACCACCTGAGGGGTCACATTTTTACATTCTGAGGCAATTTATTAGTAATGGTACCTGTCAGTCAGAAATCCCCCAAAGCTCTTTCATTACCAAGCATGACTTTGATATAGAAATGGTTCAAAGTAAGAGGCAAATAAAATAAGAGCTGGATCATTTACAAAGAAACATCAGCACATTCCCTTTATCCTTTCCTGATGAGCAATCTTTGTAGTCGTTCTCTAAGTGGTGGAAAGATTAGAGTGGATCGGCTATTTTAAAAGCGAATCTTTTTTATTTGTGTGTGAGGGATTTTTAAAGTCCCTAAACTATTTTCATAACTCTTTCATTTTAATTCAAAATAAACACTATATTTGAAACACCATGCAATGACACTTTCCCAGGCTATATTACTTTAGCTACATAACTCTGTTTTGAAAGCTTGTCTAAATCTGAAATCAACTATCTAAGGATGTTGTAAAATACTTTTATATATACACAAGCAAAACCCTCCCTCTGATGCTGCCATCACCACACACATGTGCACTTGTGAGCACACACACTCAACCACACAACACACATACACACACACATACACACACAGATGCACCTGAATGTGCTTTTGAAAGGGAAGTCATATTTTCTGTGCAAAGCATTTTTAGCACATATAAATAATTCAGAAAAAAATATTTTTCTACCCAAGGAAGGAAATAATATATTTTACCAAAGGATGAACTATTTTAATAGTTTTAATTTTTAAAAAGACTTGAATCACTACTCTTTTGAACATTTGTTTCTACAACTGACCTACATTTAAATAATGCGCATTGCTGTAATTGTGATTTCAATGGCTATATCCTATCTAAATGCTGTTTTTTCAGAATGAAATTCACATTCTTTCAAATTTGACATGTATTGTTTTAAACTATGACTCAAGTCTAGAAGAAAACAAAATTATCAAGGAAATTGCAAATGTAGAGAGAAAATATCCAAATGTAGCCAGATTTTATCTTATCTACTCACATATTTTATATCAGTAATAAAAATGAAATAAGGCCAAAGAAATTAACAGTTGAAATCAATATCAGAGACCAATAACCTGTTGGGCAGTGTTCAATTAAAAAGTTATGAATGTTTCTTTAGTTTTCCCCCAAAAGTTAGGAGGATAGATATGTTAATCAGAAATGTTGACTTGCATATATATATATATTGGAAACATACCTGAGAACTTTAGACGATAAAAAAAATTATAGAACATTTGGGAGCTCATGAGTCTGCAACACTCATTCTTACTAAAAATGTGCTTTCATATTGTCATTCTCATTCAGCCTTTCCAAAAATCAATATATAAACTCCTAAAAATTTTATTTTATTTTATTTTACTTTTTTGGGGTCATACCCAGCAATGCTCAGGGGTTACTCCTGGCTCTTCACTCAAAAATTACTCCTGGCAGTGCTCGGGGACCATATGGGATGCCAGGGATCAGACCTGGTTTGGCCGTGTGCAAGACAAACACCCTACCCGCTGTGCTATCACTCCAGCTCCAATTCCTAAACATTTTAAAGTAGAAGTTTCAGTTCAGGGCTCCATAGCTTAGGGGTTAGAGTACTGATCTTGAAAAGTAGAAGTCTCATATTTTCAGGATTTCTACCTATTCCAAGAATATATACTCATTAACACAAGAAAGGGTTATGCATACTTATGTTCAATACACAATTTATAATAGTTAACATATATAGAAGCAACCCAAATATCCAATGATAGATGAGTATCTAAATTATGGTCTATTTATCACACCACAAAAAGTCAAGAGGATTATTACTCAGCTAAAATAAAAAAAAGAGACATTTCTTTCCTGACAAAGTACATGAAATTAGAAAGGGGCCATGTGAAGTGATTGTGTAATCTTGATACAAAGAATAAATTTCAATGACTCTGTCATAATGTTATTGTTAAAGTATAGATTTCTAAGGTAAATGATACAAACACAAAATATGTATTTCAAATGATTTATATCTCTACCCAATGCATAAAGATCAAGTAAGATATTATGGTTAGACAAAAGATTGTATAAACAATTATTTCTACTGACAAAATAGTAAGGAGTACTAAATTGCTGCTTTAGATATAAGACTTGGACAGTAGGGGGCAAAATGATAGTTCAGTGGGTAAGGCAATTGCCTTGTACATGCCAACCAGTTACATCCCCAGCACTCTATATTTTCCCAAGTCGAGCTGGCCCCAGTAACATCTCCATATGTCCTGTCTCATGCTAGTAGACTCAAGGGCATCTGCTTGTTCCAGGAACATAAAGAGCCTCAATCCATTCCGGAATGAGGTCTATAATTGTTACTGGTATTTGGCATGTGTGCAGGTAGCATACTCTTGTAGTCATCTCTAAGTCCAGCATTTATTGATGAACCGCACTGCCGCAAGCGGCTGCGCAAGCCAGGCTGATAGGCTGGTCTGTTGGTTGGAGTTCTGACGAGAGGGAAGTCCGGATGTGGAAAATGGAGGCCCTCATGGAGTGGGGTGGTCTGGCTTGTTGCAAGGCTCTGCTGGGGTGGCAGGCCAGGGCTAGAACCCACCATCCCACCTGGGCGCCTCGTGAGTGGCGGGGGCACAGGGAGAGCAAGTAGCAGCTCTGCCCCATGTCTCTGAGGCCAAAAAATATCTCTTTCAAAAAGTTAAAGCACTGAGTACCATGGTACAAAAATGAGTATAAATCACACACTTCCACCACTTAGACAATAAGCTCAATCAGATCGAATTATCTTTTTAAGAATATTGGTATTTGTACTGCAAACCATAATGCCCAAAAGGAAAGAGAAGCATAGCAGAAACTTCTCTCTCTCTCTCATCTCCCCTGTTTCTCTCTCTCTTTCCTTTTTAGGCATTATGGTAGGCTGGGTGGGGCAGTGCTGGGAGGGCAACTGGAGACATTGGTGGTGGGAAATATAGACCGAAGGGATGGGTGTTAGAATACTGTATGACACACCTAATCATGAACAACTCTGCAACTGTGTATCTCAAGGAGATTCAACACACACACACACACACACACACACGATGGGTGAAATTTGTATCTATGTAGAAAAACCTATATTAACTTGTTATTTTATACTCCAAAAGTGTCATAAAATGGACCAGTTTATAGTAAATTTGGTTAAATTATTAGATTATAACTACTGGTTATAGTAAAGAGGATCAATAATTTACTTTAATTTTTTACAAGTTGTTGCTACTAAAGGGCACTGTCAGCAGTGGTGTGCACAATGCAGATCTCTCCTGATAGTGCAGAGGGGACTTTTGGCGCCCAGTATTGAATCCGGCTGTCAAGGCATCAGCCTGCTTAACACATCCTCAATGTGATCACTTCTTGCATAAATTACATTTTTTTTTTACTTTTTTTCTATCAATCTCAAATATTTTTCCTACAATTGCAAAATGTCTTTCATGTAGAAGAACAACTTAGCTTTAAAAACTGCATGCTAAAATATCTTGTGATTGAGTTTCTTGATGTTGATAATCATTTTAAATGATTCAGAGAAAAAGACTGCTTGGGATAGCAATTCAAATGTGACAAAACTAAGAATATCTGACAAATCTAGCTGGCAGGTCGAATAGGTCTTAGTTTTGCTAACGCCCTATGTTGTACATAGGTTAGAAATAGGTAAAAAGTGATCGTGGACACACAGAATAAAATATTGGCTTATTTTGATACTTTTCCTACCCTAATTTAATGTCAGTGATTTATATATGTATTCTGGTTTTCTAGTTTTGGAAATAGTACAAACATGTGCACTGACTCTGAAATAAGCCTTTTGTTGTGGAACTGGTGGTAGTGGTATATGGTGTAGGGAAGGACACCAATAGTACTGGGAGTTACATGATGACAGGGATCAAACCTGGGGTTTCAGACAAGCAAGCCTTAGGCTTTACTACTTGAGTCACATTCTCATTCCTGGAAGTCATTTCTTAAATTCGCTCTAGGAATCAAAATTGCTACTTAAACACTCTGCCTCAGTGAAAAATTTAAATGTGCTTATATTTTCTCAACTGTATGATAGAGAAATGGCATCCAAATTAAGTTGCACATACTTAAATACTCAATAAATGGCATCTAAGTGTTTTATTTTACCTTTAGTAATTAGGACATTAGTCTCCATTTAATTAAACTCTCAGGATTTCTTTACAGTATCATGTGTACCTAATTCCACAAGTTCAAAAAGTAATCTAGTTTTACAAATATTGCTTTAGGAAAATTATAATTATCTATTTCATTTGTTATTGGAGTCATTTATGAACTCATTTTATTTTTTGAGGGATTTTCCTGGCTCATCATCTCTAAAAGGAAGTAATATTCACATACATTAACTTTGTAAATGTTTGAAAGCTAATGCATGTGACCATCACTTCCTTTTAGAGATGATGGGCAAGGAAAATCCCTCAAAAATAAAATGTGAAAAAAATACCTTCCAATCTTCAGTACTGTCTTTGAAAAAAATACTGAAGATTGGAAGAGTGAATCTAAAACTAGAACATTTAAACCTTTGAGGTAAACCACAAAGTTTAAAACACTGTGGCCAAGAACCTGGAAACAACCAGTATCCCTGAGAACTGATGACTGGATAAAGAAACTGTAGTACATCTACACAATAGAATACTATGCAATACTATGCAGCTGTTAGGACAAATGAAGTTATGAAATTTGCCTATAAATGGATGGACATAGAAAGGATCATGTTGAGTGAAATTAGTCAGAAGCAAAGAGAGAGACATAGAATGATTTCATTTATTTGCATGGCATACATATATCAGGTGATCGTACCAAAAGTGGAAATTACCACAAACATGTGGTAGTCAGAAGTTAGGTAAGATAGAGAAGGGAACATGTGTGAATAAATAACAAAAGGGCTGATACCAACATAGAACTGAGCATCAAATACAGGCAAAAAATGCAAATGATGGCTTCTAAGTGTATGTAGTGCAACCCACAATGTGTAAGAGAAGGAAAAGAGAGAGGAGGAGAGAGAAAAGAGATAAAGAACCTGCCATTTAGGCAGGCTATGGGAGTGAGGAAGGAATTGGGGACATTGGTGGTGGGAAATGGGTACTGGTGGAGGGTGGGGTGCTGGAACACTATGTGACCGAAACCTCCAAACATGAACAACGTTGTAATCGTATATCTCACGGTGGTATAATAAAATGTTTAGTAAAATAAAAAAAAAAGATAAAGTGTACTCAAAAAAAAAAAAAAAAAAACACTGTGGCCAGAGGGAGAGAGAATATAGGGGAGCAGGTATTTGCTTTGCTCACATTCGACCACCTTTTGATCTAGGATGTAACACAGTACCCCAAACACCTCCAAAAGGGATTTCTGAAAAACAGTCAGGACGAAACTCTGAACAAAACTGAGTATGGACAAACTCATCCCACACTAAGTTATTCTTATTTTATTTTTAAAATAAGAATAACTTCTCCCACACTTATTTTTTCTGAAATAAAAAAAATCTAGAAAGATTTTAATGAAAAGAGTTGGAAGTTATTTCAAGTAATATGTAAATATTTAATTAGATAATCATTAGGAAAGTAGTAGCAAAATGAGGTATATAAATGAATCTGCTTCCAGATCTTTTCTCCTATTCTTTGAATTTCTACTTCTGTACTTTAAAGCAATACCTGATTAAAAGGCTAAAGCAAATAAAAACTCAGAGCAAAATGGATATATACAATGTTCATCTATTTTTAATACATAAGAGTCAAAATTCTAATATACCAACTTATTTGAAGAAAGATACTGTTTCAAGGTGGAATAAAATTCTGTTCTTGGATTATTTATACTTAATAAAATCCCATGATGTTTCCAATTTTCTAGGCATAAAAATCCTTAATTTGCTTAGCTATATATATGTGTGTGTGTATATATATATAATTTATATATAAATATAAATTTATATATATAATAATTATATAATAATTATATAATATTTATATATTTAAATTATATATATATACACACATATATATATATCAAATTAGGACGACACACACATATATGTGTGTGTGTATTTTAAAATTTCATTTTAGGCACTTTGATTTACAGCACTGTTAATGTTCGGTGCTTACATAAAAAATGTTCCAGTTTGCACCATCCACCAGGGTCTCTTTCCCTCCACTCTGGATCAGAACTCTGCAGAAGGAAACTGGTCAGTTCAGGCTAATGGTGCTCTCCCTGATCCAGAATATTCATGGTGCACCACACAGAAATTTCACTCACACAGAAATTTTGTTTCCCTATGGGCTGACCTCCCGGTGGGCTGCCAGCCCCTGGCTGAGAACAACATTCCTCACAAAGGTTCTCTACCACGTGCAGGGAGGGGCCATGCTGGCCAGACTTGGAGCAGGGATTTGGGCTCCTCTGCCCTTTCCTCCACCTCCATGCCAGCTACCCCAGGAGAGAGACCAATGCCAGGCCCACAGCTTTGTTGGCACGAGGCCACTATGCAGCCACTCAAAAGTCTTAGATAGTACTAGATTTTAGGATCAGTTCCTTTCCAGGATCTTTTACATTTATACCCTGTACACAGTTCTAGGCAGGTTCTAGCTTATACCCGTCATCCCAGTAAGCCTAGCAAGAAGGCAGAGTATCCCACACATCATGAGGTCAGCCATTCTCAACATCAATACTCTACAGTTCCTAAGAGCTCCACCCAAGAGAAAACCTGATCTTTCCCTTTAAGTTTCATCAATAGATGCTCAAGATGAGAGCCTTCTACCGAGAGTATAACACCTACATGGCAGAACCTGGCAAGCTACCCATGTTTTATTTGGAATGTCTAAAATCAGTAACAATTATTGACCTCATTCCCATGGCCCTAAGGAATAGTTTGAGGCTTTTCCTATCTCTGGAGCAAGCAGATGCCCTAGGACTACATTTGCTTGCAACAGGACTTATGGAGATGCTCGAGCAAATTGATAAACAACGGGATGACAGTGATACAGTGATACAGTAATGGGCTGTTCAGAGCTTTGAGATCTACCTTCCCTCTGCCAGTAACAGTACTTGGAACTGTACAGCCACATCTTGCCTCAGACTGGAATGTGCTTTTAATAATGAATTATTCTTGGGCATCAATTTTATGTGAGGAATGCAATAATCTAATCTAAGTTAGTTATAGAGGAACGTGCTATAGTAGTTATTTAATTTTTTGGTTTATAAACTCAGTTTTTAATTATACAAGATTTAAAAGTAAACACAATCTATTTTAAATCTGTTCTTGAACACATAATATATGAAATTCTAATTTATAGTACCAACATGAAGAACAGAAATCACAGAAATAGTTTTATATACAATTGAAGTTAACTTCTTACAAATATAAGCTAATTTTTATGTGTTTATGTTGTCAATTCCCAAGGATTGACTGCTAACAGTTCCCAAGGTAACCAATGATATGTAACTCTTCAGAGCCATGGCCTAGCAAGATTTAGTACATTATTAAGATTGCTGTCTTGCATGCCACTGAGCTAAATTCAAATCTTTGGCATATATTCAAATCAGGATAGTTTAACTCCTGGGTTGTGCTCATATGTATAACATGATTATCTCTTACTATACATAAAAATTTAAATTTCTATGTATTTTTTCAGAGCATAATAAAAGGGAAAATTCTAGTCTCTTGTTCAATCCCGGCACTGCATGTGGTACCCTGAGTACTGTCAGGGGTAATTCCTGAGCAGAGATCAAAGAATAGTGTCTGAGCTCTCTTGATCATGACCAGATATCCCTCCTCATCCCTAACCTTCACCAATTATAGCATTGATGCTATGAAAATACCATGAAGAGATTTTAATGTACCTTTCACCTTTATACCTATGTCAAAGATGTTCATGACTCTCTGCTCTACTCTCAATATTAACTTGAAAATCATAAGATTTTTACAAATCTACCATGAATATCTGCTACTTAGCTTTAATATTATTATTCTAATTGATGATTATCAAGATAAAATTTATTGTTGAAATCATGGTACTAATTTCCAAAATCAATACGACATTTTTATCACTAATCTTTAGGTGTTAAAAATAGTTTAGCTTTTATTCCTATTCTTCTTTTTCAGACCTTAAAATTCTTTGTCTCAGAAAACATTGATTGTTTAATACATTTTAATCCTTTTAAAAGCATTTTTACTTTCAAATATAAAAGTGGTGTCAAAGAGGGGTTTCAAGCCAGATTGTAGGAAGCAGATAGAGTGAAGAGGAAACTTTGATGGAGAGAATGTGTTTGGAACATTGCATGCATGAAACGCTCTCATTAATTCTATTGGAGTCCACAATTCCTATGATAAAATTAAGTCAATATATTTTAACACACATGATAGAATAGAATTTGTCTTTATGTAATTTCTTTGTATCAAAAGTTAGGATAGGGACAATAGGAAGATGTGGGCACATAAAGTATCGATGAAGGATACATCTATAGTGAGGAGCATAGATTTTTGATACAGGGATAAGTAATGTCACAGAGATATTCAGGATGCTGTGCTGCATGTCCACTATAGAAAATGAGTCCCATTCTATTTCTTTACCTTTCGTAGAAGCAGATGAATAGCATGGATATGCAATGCAATGCTACACCTGCCAAGTTCCCTCAATCACCATTTCAACTATA
Source organism: Cryptotis parvus (assembly GCA_021461705.1). Taxonomy (NCBI): domain Eukaryota; kingdom Metazoa; phylum Chordata; class Mammalia; order Eulipotyphla; family Soricidae; genus Cryptotis; species Cryptotis parvus. Next base: position 142,161 of record JAJIBD010024335.1, on the reverse strand, counting down.
TAGATCTCCAAGTCATTTTTATCAATATCATATTTAAATTTATTGATGTAGAATTTAAATAATGTAAATAATTTGTGTTAAAATACTTCAGTTGTGGGACAGAGGTTATAAGAACATGATCACTCACTTAAAATAGTACTATATGGTATATTAACAAAACAGAGATATACAACAGAATAATCAAAATATTTACACCATCTTTCTTTTGCTATTGAGAATGATAGTGGGAAAAGAATATAAGGTGTGGAAATGGACATGGAGTCTTCTTCTCAATACATCTTTGTCAAGAATATCAACAAATATCGCTCTAATACATAACCGTAGTAATATGCCATCAAGAGCTTTATGCTATTATAAATGTTTCTTCTAAGTAGTAGGGGGAAATTGGAAATGCACATGAAATTTCACACTAAGTTAATTAACTCAAAAGTTTGAAGAAAATGAATCTGTTACTCTGCCAATAAAAATGGAAAATTAATGTAAACCACACTGGGCAGGCTATGTATTTAACAGTTCCTTTAACACAGTAAAAGGATAACAATTCTTCTATCAATTATTTTTTTATTTCTAATAAGAGTTATTACTGTAATTATGATACAACATATTCAGAAAAATATGTTTCAAAATCCTTTAGTTATCTATAAAATATACTTGATTTTAAGCAAGAAAATTGAAAGAAATTCTGATATATATATAAAACATATATATACATATATATCCTAACAATATAGTAAATAACATCACTTGTGTCACTTGTCTTCCTGTTGTTCATTGATTTGCTCAAGCAGGCACTAGTAACATCTTTATATGTCCTGTTGAAGCCCAAGGGCTTCTGCTTGCTCCAGGAACACAAAGAGCCTCAAACCATTCATTCAGGTCATGGGAATGAGGTATATAAGTGTTACTGTTTTTTTTGCATATCAAATATGACAGGGGTAGCTTGCCAAGCTCTGCTGTGCAGGTGGGATACTCTCAAGAAAATTGAAAGAAATTCTGATATAAATATATATATATCATATATACATAGATATCCTAACAATATAAGTAAATAAAATACAAGCCATTTTCAGCAAAATCTATGAAATTTCACCATTGCCAATTGACAGTAGATATTTTTAGAAAAATATGTTGTTAAAGATTAAAGATAACAAAAATTTCATACATAATGAAACAAAACTAATTGTTAAATTTCATAAGAAAATAAATATATTTCCCTTTAAATTGGAGAGATCATTCTAACTCAGTAAGAATAGTAATTCAAACCTGTGATGTGTATCGTTCTGATAGGACTGTTATTATTTAAGAAATGTCAATTTTTCAATTGACAATTTAGAACAAATTTATGGGGAGTTTCAGATGTCAGTGGGTGGATGATGTTAGGCCAAAAGATAGACCATTTGTCTCAAAGACTTTCCACAATATTCCTTCATCATCTATGGACAGATGTGTGTATGTGCTTTACTATCTTTAAGTTTAGTTTTGGCAAGAAAACAACTGAACTTTATAATGTTTTCAAGATCTTTATGGAGTATAAAACTTTAAATGCCTTATGCAGTCAGAATGTAATTTATAAAACAGTTTTTCCAAAGAGAAAATGATGTAATGATGTAATGAAATTGTTATGATATGCAGATACAGAGACAATTCATTTTTGAGTATATATATATGTGCATATATAATTTCTATGTATTATAGAAATTATAAAACATTTAGGAAAATAATTAATTTAATTTTAAATTAGGTGGAGGAAAGCTATATTTATACTTGCCATTTCTGTCCAGGAATATTTTAGGGGAAATTTGGTTTCCATAATTATGATTACCTGATACATATTAATCAAATTATATTTTATATGTTATTAGATGTTCATGGAATCTGAAGAAAAATCTATGAACCTTTAAATGTTTTCTGTTTTGTATCTAGAAGTCACATTTTTCCAAACTAAGAATTTAATGAGCAAAGAATTTGTGCTTATTTTAGATTCAGAATTTACTAAATGTTAATGAAATTCAATGAAGAAAGCATGTTTTTCATCATTTACTTAGGCTCATGTATAGGGGGAAATAAAATAGCTCCAAAGATATTAAAAGTAAGTTTAAAATCAGATCTTGAGTAATAAGTTTGATGACAGAGTTCTCGTGTGCATTGCTAATGAGGTGAGGGTACCATTTCTGGTGATTCTTACCTGACAATACCAGCTGTTTGGCAAGTCCTGAGAATGCTGTGTTGCTCTGGTTCTGCAGTGCTGGGACCACAGAACAATACTCTGAAATGCTTCATAGTGTCAGGGCTACAACCTGATACTAGGCAGGGCCCATGTAGTGTTAGGGGCCAAACTGAAATAAGGCTTCTGCAAGCCACACCACAGTTTAATTCTCATAGAATTAAACTCATTCTCATAGGATCGGTCTTTAATTATTAGTTTTCTAAGAATTTAAACTAAGTAGGTATAAATATTTTTAATACTAACTATGGGCTAAGAAGTTGATTTTATTGATTAAAAGATAATAAAGTTTTCAGGTACTAAAACTATTATTTGACATGCACGCATATATATTTATATATAAAAATATATAGTGTACATATATATTTGGCCACACCCAAATATATATACATATTATTACATTATAATTATTTTTATTTTTATTGAATAACTGTGAGGTATCTCTCATATATTATTGCATTGACACATTTGTTGTTCTGCACCTCAATTTAAATTGTTATGTTGTGTGACGGCTCTGCGGCCCCGCCACACTTAGATAGTACTGGATGTTAGGATCAGCTCCTTCTCAGAATCTTTTACATTTATCCACTCTATACAGATCTAGGCAGGTTCAGCCATTGTCGGTCATCCTAGTGAGCCTAGCAAGAAATCAGAAAAACCCCCACACCACAAAGTCAGTCATTCTCAGCATCCAGACTCCACCCAAGAGAAAACCTGATCTTTCCCTGTTGAGTTTCATTAGTAAACACTCTAGATGAGAGTATACCACTACATGGCAGAGCCTGGCAAGCTACCCATGTTTTATTTAATATGCCAAAAACCAGTAACAATTATGGACCTCTTTCCCATGTCTTGAAGGAACGGTTTGAGGCTCTTCCTGTTCCTGGAGCAAACAGATGCTCTAGGGCTCTACTAGCATGAGACAAGACATACGGAGATGTTACTGGTGCCCGATTGAGCAAATTGATGATAACAGGAAGACAGTGACAGTGATACAGTGATCCTAAAAGTTTAACTTCTATCACAGAGCTAAATATTCTGATTTACCCACCATATATCTCTTCAATTATAGTAATCACTTTTGTTATTTTTACATTAAGAATTTATTTTTATTTGTCTTATATTTTAATCTTTCAAATTTGAATATAATAATGTAGTCTTAATTTTTATCTACTCTCTAATCTCACTGAACATAATAGTTCATCTATTTAAATGGAACAGTAGTACTCCACTGTGTACAGAAACCTCATCTTCTACATATATTTATTCAGTAACGAACATTTAGTTATATTTTTAAAACATTTATTATTTTAAATAATGTAATATTTTTTAAAGTATAGATGATTTAGGATTTTTTTCATAGTCCTTGGAAAATACCCAGAAATAAAAGTTTGATCACATACATTTTTATTGTTTTTTTTTCTTTCAGTTCGGGGATCAAACTCAGGTCCTCACACATATAAAACACGTGCTCTACTGGAGATACATCCCCAATGACCCATCCCTAGCCTCAAATCCCTAGCCTCTCATTCTATCTTTATCTTTATTTTTTAAGGAATTCCCTTACTATTTTCCATTGCGTTTGCATCAGTTTATAATTCTGTCAGCTGTTTCATTCTCTTCACACAGCTCAAACTCCTGCTTATTTCTTGTACATTAATCATTTCACAGGATTGAAATGACATTTCATTTTGGTGTTTGTTGTATATTCCTAATAAAAAAAAACAAAATTGAGTGAGATGCATTCATTCACATTTATAGATATATGATAGGCATATATTGTGTCTATATCATAGATATGATATATATACAATAGATATATACATATAGTATATATATGTGAACTAATATGTATTCACGTCAATAACATGTTTATAATATGTATGTCTATCATAATAAGTATGTATATATGTCTGTCTATATACATATGTGTGTATATGTTTGTTTATATGCATATGTGTACATATATATGTACACATATGGGCACAGAAGTGCTCAAGTCATACTCCTGGCTCTCTGCTAAGGAACAGTTCTGTCAGAGTTCAAGGAGGAATATCAGATGTCAGAGACCAAACCTGCATTAGCCATGTGCGAGGAAAGTGATCTACATGCTCTGGTCCTTGTGATGAACATATTTTCATATCTGTGTTGGCCTCTGTTTGTTTTCTTTGGTTCAGTGTCTATTAAAGTCTATGCCCAGTTTTAAAAATTTAGTTGTATGGTTTTGCTATTGGGTCGCATGAGTTATATCTAAAATTCAAATATTAACACTTAACAATGAAATGATTTACAAATAGATTCTTCTATAATGTAAAAGCACATTTTTTAACAGATTTTCCTATGTAGAAGTTTACCATAATCTTGTTTATTTGCTTTTACTTCTGTTTTCCTACCCTTGGAACCCAGTACTAAAGGTATTACTTTGACTAATTTCAAAACATTTACCTTCTTTGTTTTCTTCCATATTCTTAATGGTTTCTGTTTTTGTACTATAGCCTTTAAACTAGTTTGAATGAATGTTTTTACATGTTAAAGATTATGGTCCAGTTTTATTTATTTGCATGTGGTTTTCTAGATTTCCCATCACCATTTACTAGAGATTTCTTTCACTATTATATGCTATTCACTTTTTCATCAAAATTTGTCATAAATTTGTAGGTTTACTTTGAGCACTTAGTTTTGTTTTCAGGATCTTTATATCTGATTTTATTCAAAAATAGTTATGTTTTGATTATTACTGCTTTGATATAGCTTAAAGTCAGAAAAGATAAACTAATTTGATGGGTATATAATGTCTTACAGTAAAAAATATAGAGACTTAAGAATACCAAGCTTCTTACATCGTGTACTAAATATATATAATTGATCACTTGACTTCCCGTAGATCATCGGTTACTCAAGTGGGCATCAGTAACATCTCAATATATCCTGGCACATGCGAGATAGCCCAAGGGCATCTGCCCACTCCAGGAAAATAAAGAGACTCAAACCATTCCATCAAGTCATGGGAATGAGGTCTATACTTATTACTGGTCCTTGGCATGTCAAAAAATGACACGGGTAGCTTGCCAGGCTCTGCCATGTGGGTGGAATAATCTTGTAGTCACCTCAAAACTCAAGCATTTATTGATGAACCGAACAGCCGCTTGTGGTCACGCAAGCCAGGCTGCATCAGCTCTTCTGCTGGGTGGAGTTCTGATGCGAGGGGAGTTTGATGTGGAAAATAATGGCCCTCATGGTGTGGGAGTTCCTCCTGGCTTCTTGTGAGGCTCTGCTATAGTGGTGGGCCAGGGCTAGAACCCGCCATCCCCTCCTGGACACCTCGTGATCAGCAGGGCACAGGGAGAGCAAGTAGCAGTTCTGCCCTGCCCTGTGTGTGTGAGTCTCTGGATCGACATACCTGGGCCGGGCTTGGAAAAACTGCTGCAGGGTGGGTCTGTGATGAGACGGCCTGTGATCAGCAGTTCTGCTGGGTGGAGCTCTGATGAAAGGGGAGTCTGTATGTGAAAATGGTGGCCCTCATGGTGTAAATATATATAATTTTTTACAGTATACCTAATTGCATGCAGAGAACTATATGCATAGTAACAAGGGAGAGTGTTTGCACTCCTACACAAATTATACAAGATATAGTAATATTGATGTACTAAAGATTAAATGACTTGATTGAACAGCTTGTAGATGATGGAAAACAGGCAGATGGGGTAATAGTTGCCAATGTCGTGGATATGTCCCTTCTTGAATAGTAGAACTGTCCTGCTGGTTTTCCATTGGGAGGGCGCCTTACATTCAGACAGGTAGCATGTGAAGAGCCAAGTCAGTGTACCCGATGAGTACTGACGGCAGATTCTTCAGGTGTTTGGGTCTGACTTTGTCTGGGCCGGTACTGTTCACTTCTTTACCGACAAAATGCCATGTTGGATTTCAGAAGAGAGAACATTGGGAATGACATACTCATCCTGCAGAATTCACTCAAGTCATCCTGAACAAGATTGGCAGAACATTAGATGAAGGACAGCCATGAGAGCAAGCTGGCTTCCAAAAAGGATTCAGCACAATCGACCATATCCACACGATAACCAAACTCTTTGAGGTTTGTAGGGAGTACAAGATGCCGCTCTGTCTCACGTTCATTGATTTAAAGAAAGACTGATTCTGTGGAGACGGAAGCGGTCATCGAAGCCCTAGCCAAACAGGGCGGTCAAACCCAATACATCAAGAGCTTCATGAGCTGTATGGACGGATTCACCACCAGGATCTCACCATTCTACAAGGAAGTGATCGTTGATGTCAAAAGAGGGGTTCGGCAGGGTGATACCATTTTACCAAAACTCTTCAGTGCCACCCTCGAGAACATCATGAGAAAATTGGAATGGGAAAGAATGAGAGTGAAGCTAGATGGTGGAAACTACACCACCTCCGCTTAGCTGATGACATCGTCCTAATGACTGACACCAAATATTAGCCAAGTGGCACAAATGCAGGCTGACTTCGACTGAGTTGTGGAAAGTTACATCTACAGCTGAATCTCAACAAAACTATGTTATGAAAAATGAATTAGTTCCAGAGGCCCCATTCACTCTCAACAGAACAAACATCTCTGAATGCAGCAGTTATGTGTACCTAGGTCGAGAAGTCAACATGATGAATGACCTAAAACCTGAGCTGTGCAGAAGGAGGAGAGCAGCATGGAATGCCTTCAAGAGAATAAAAGAAATAGCTAAAAAGGACAAAGAACTTCCAGCTGCCGTAACATCTCTTCGGCTCCATTGTTCTCCCTGCATTAACATACACCTTGGCGACCTGGACCCTACAAAAGCAGAATGAGAATGCTCTCCAGGTCTCCCATAGAGGAATCAAAAGAGATATGCTTGAAATATCACGCCTCACTCAAGTGAGAGAAGGAATCCAGAGTTCTGAACTCCATCAACAATCCAGGGTCAGGGACACTGTCTCATTTGCCAAGGCATTGAAAATCAGATGGGCTGGACATGTAATGCGATTTGGAGATGGCTGCTACTAAAGCCGTTACCAGCTGGATCCCATGGTACATCAAAAGATCACATGGTCGCCCACCTACAAGATGGTCAGACTTCTTCATCAAGACCCTGAACGGACAGTTTGAGGCTCTTTGTATTCCTGAGGTAAGGGCTATACTGGCATGTTATAGGGTCAAATGGAAACATTACTTGCACCTGCTTGAACAAATCGACAAATAAAGGGATGTCAAGTGATCAAGTGAAACATTAAATAAAAATATCTCAATTTGACAAAGAGTTTGGATTATTGACACATAGACATGCATATAAATGTCATTATAAGATTAGTATAAAGTACATTGATATTCCCACATTATACTAATACTTGATTGCAGAAATCTACTATCGGGTGGCACATTTTATATTTATTATAGATTTTGGGGAAATACATCTGGAATTCCTCAGGGGTTAATCCTGGCTCTGCACTCAGCAATCACCCCTGGCAGGCTTGGGACACCATATGGAATGCCAGAGATCAAGCCTATGCAAGCTAAAAATCCTACCCACTATAGTACTATTATTCTGGCCCATGGTGGTGCTTTTAATATAGGGAAAACACCCAGTTCCTTAACTGTTATGTAAATAAATTTAGGTATATCTTAGTAATGATGGAGTCACTGTTTTTTTTTTTTTTTTTTTGGGTCACACCCAGTGACATTCAGGGGTTACAACTGGCTCTGCACTCAGGAATTACTCCTGGCAGTGCTCAGGGGACCATATGGGATGCCAGGGGACCAAACCTGGGCTGGCACAGGCTGGCCATGTGCAAGGCAAACGCCCTACCCACTGGGCTATTGCTCCGGCCCCTGGAGTCACTGTTTTAATGCAGAGGTAATGTGATATGATGTACATTTCAGTAAACGTAATAATGTAAATTGCTTTCAGAATATTTTCTAGGTAAAATATAGCAAAATAGTACATTCACAATTTATTGCGACTAAGTTAAATGGAGATTTTCTTTGTTTACCTATTTAATATTCTCAAGTAGCGGAGTCCCATTGAATTGTCTACATTTGGAAACAGTGAGATTCTCTGAAGAAGAAAATGTTTATTTATCCAAAAAATATTTTCAGTGACCTCTCCCAAATAGTTTTTAATTGTCATTTATGTTAACAATCAGGAAACCAATTACATGACAGGAACACAGACAAAACAAAACGCTGGTGACTGTCAACCAAAAAAGCTTCTAAATCTACACTTTCCATTTTTTTTTTTTTTTGGGTCACACCCAGGAATGCTGAGGGGTTACTCCTGGATCTGCACTCAGGAATTACTCCTTGTGGTGCTCAGGGGAACATATGGGGTGCTGGGGATCCAACATGGTTGGCTGCATGCAAGACAAACACCCTCCCTGTTGTGCTATCTCTCTGGCCCCTACACTTTTAGATCGTCCTTCAAAAAAAGAAAAACAAGAGGTTTTCACAATGCCTTTATGGATGGGTGAAGTGATTCCGAAGAAGTAAATAAAAACTTAGGGCCAGAGCGATAGTCCATTGATGAGGCTTGCCTAGCAAGCAGCCAACTCAGGTCGATCCCCAGCATCCCATATGGTCCCTAAAGCACTGCTAGGGAGTAATTCCTGAGTGCAGAGCCAGGACTGACCCCTGAGCATTTGCTGATGTGACCAAAAATAAAAATAGTAATAATAATAATAATAATAATAATAATAATTAAAGAGTATATATGGCAAATCATGAGAAAAATAAGTTTTATTGAGTAATGTATTCTGGAAGACCAGCTGAGCAAAAAATGAACAAAATGATAGACTTAATAGACAAAAATGGTATATTTAATTTTATGTTTTATACCAGTAAAATTTTTATTGCTAATATTTAAAATAATGCATTATTTAAGCCATATTGTTTGAATGTAAATGTCCTAGTTTGAACAAGAATAACTAAAATTAACATTATACAATATAATTATGTAATCTTCTCATAAGAGTAATTATAATATTCATTGTTTCATTAGTGCTTAATATGTGAAGAGAATTATAAGTTTAATGCACAAATTTCTCTAATCATTTCTACAGAATTAAATTTCTATTTTTAGTTTCATTTTTAGTATTCAATAATTTGATATGAAATAATAAAAATAAATTTTCTAAGCTGGATATTTTAGTCTTAAAATATAGTACAGGTAGGTATTAGGGCACCTGACATGCATGCAGCTAAATCTGGTTTGAAATTCTAGAAATACATTCTGTATTCTGAGCACTGACAGGGCTCACTTCTGAGAAAATAGTCAGGAATAGGCCCTGACTACTGCTTGATAAAACCACATAGACCTCCCAGGTTCTAGCCCTGGCCTGCCACCCCAGCAGAGCCTCACAACAAGTCAGACAACCCCCACTCCATGAGGACCTCCATTTTCCACATCCGGACTTCCCCTCGTCAGAACTCCATCAGCAGTCCAGCCTATCACAGACCGGCTCGCGGCGCACAGTTCATCAATAAATGCTGGATTAAGAGATGACTATAAGAGTATGCTACCCACATGGCAGAGCCTGGCAAGCTACCCGTGTCGTATTTGAAATGCCTGATACCAGTAACAATTATAGACCTCATTCCCATGAGTTTATGGAATGGTTTGAGGTTCTTTATGTTCCTGGAGGAAGTAGGTGCCCTTAGGCTCTACTTGCATGAAAAAGGACATATGGAGATGTTACTGGTGCCTGCTCCAGCAAATCGATGATGAAGGGGGAAGACAGTGATACAGTGATACAGTGAATCCTCCCAAATCCAAAACAACTGACGCTGGATATTATATTGATACATGGAAACAGTTATTGCAGGCAAGTTCAAAAAGGGATACCAACTGGAAAATATCTTGAAATGTACAATAATCATACTAAAAGAATGTTAGAGCATTACAATAAGTAAGTTTTATGTTATTTTCTATAATTAGTACGTCGAGATGTTACTTTTTTAATTTAATTTTTCTAATGATATAACTGTACAGACTTTTCCTCAGATCAATGTATTATTACTATCGCCCTGATATCACTGTTTTAAAGCTATTTTTAAATAGCTTTTAAAAAGCTTTTTTTTATTTTACCAGTTTTATTTATTTTTATGATTCTCTCACGTTTTTTATTTTTTAAATATTTTATTATACCACGTGAGATATACATTTACAAAGACCTTCATGTCCAGGTTTTGGTCATACATTTTTTCAGCACCAATACTCCACCAGTGCCCCTTTCCCACCACCAATGTCCTGATTCCCTCTCCCCTAGTCTGCCTCTATGGAGAGTTCTTTATCTCTTCTCTCTTCTCTCTCTCTCTCTCTCTCTCTCTCTCTCTCTCTCTCTCTCTTCCTTCTCTTACACACTGTGGATTTTAATACATACACTTAGAGGTTATCATGTGTATCTTTTTTTACCTGTATTCAATACTCAGTTCCTGGCTGGTGTTATGACTTACAACAATTGTTAGCACACTGTTACCTTCTCTGTCCCAACCAATCTCTGACTCCAAGACACTTGTGGTAGATTCCACTTTTGAAAAGACCTCCTAATCCATGTTTTGTCTGACCTTGGATATTGGTATCATAATATGTATATAAAAATTACAGGACACTAATCTTGTTGACTTGATAGAAGAAAAATGGAAAAAAGTCCCTATGGACCAAGCAATGCACACTGAAAAAAAACTGAAAAAAGTAAGTAAGATATCTTCAGGTAATTTTCAATGATAAAATATTATATTGATTTATTGCTAATCAGAAGGAGATTATGTGCTCTTATTTCAGAAGACTCAATGTACATTGTATATGTACATGTATATGAGTAATATGAAGATCAAGCTGATACAAATCCAGCACTTACGTTTACATTATGTTAAAGTGTAATGCTTTAACATAATGTACACCCGGCAGAGCAGAAACTAGCTTTCCCCGTTGAACCCCTACATTCCATGGACCACAAGAGCAACTTCCGACCCGAGTCCACCATCCTGATGGAGCCTCTGAGGAGCCCAGAGAAACCCCCCCACACATTGCTGGCAGCAATCTTCACAATCCACACTCTGCAGCTGGTAAGATCTCCACCCAGCAGGTTAATCAAGTCTCCAGCCCACAGATTAATCCAGTCTCCAGCCTGGTTTGTCAGAAGCCCAGCCTACAAGGACCCACCAAGCAGAGACCCACCCTTCAGAGGAGATTCAAGCCCAGGAATGCTTGTGCCTAAGACACAGGTACACCCAACAGAGCAGAAACCAGCTTTCCCTGTTGCGTGTGGCAGTGCGCACAATTTACCTCCAAATTACCATAAATATTCTAGGCACCGCTCTGAGAGAGCCCCACAAAGTAATGAGAATATAGCGTCTGCATGGCAGAGCCTGGCAAGCTGTCCGATGCGTGTTCGATAGGCCAAATCCAGTAACGAAATGTTTATTTTCCTGACCCCAAAAGAACCCTTAATATGGCAGCAGTAAGAAAGGCAAACAAGCAGTGCCTGATAAAATTTCATGGCCATCCTAGGCTGCCAAAACGAAGAAGGACTAAAATGACTGTCTGTACTTTCAATGCACGTACGCTGGCATCGGAAGCATATATTGAGGATCTGATGCTGCAAGCACAAAAGATCAAGTACGACATCATTGGTCTGACTGAGACGAGGAGGCATCAATTGCATCATGCTGTATTTGACACCAGAGAAGAATTGTTTCTTGGAACATGCGACGAAAAGAGGCATCGGTGGCGTTGGTGTCCTTCTCAACACGAACATGGCCGTAAACATTGATTCATTTGAATGCCTAACAAACCGAATAGGATGATTACACTTGAAGAGATGTGTCCCACTGCCAGCCATTTCTATCTTCATTGTCTAAGCACCAACATCCACATACAAAGAAGATGAACTTGAGAAACTCTACATGGAATTGGAGGAGTTCTATAAAAAAGATCACACCTACTACAAGATCATAGTCGGTGATTTTAATGCCAATATAGGACCAAGAAGATCGGCTGAAGAACTCCACGGCGGGACCAATGGCCTAGAATGGAATGAACAGGGTGAGAGACTATGAGTTCATCATGTCCACCAAGACCTTTCATGGGAACTCACAGTTTCAGAAGGCTGAAGTGAAACGTTGGACATGGGAATCTCCTGGCAGACAGTTCCACAAAGAAATTGACCACATCCACTTCAATCGACAGTTTTGTCTGACCGATGTAGCTGTTGTCCCCAAATTCCAAACAGGATCGGACCAACGTCTCCTTCATGCAAAATTCTACTTCCCGCAACAGGGAGAAAAGGCTGCAAAGTTTAAGAAGAGAACTCCCAAAACAACCACCAATTGGGAACTCTTTGGCACCATTGCAGCAACATGGGAAGATACCATCATTGATGACATTGATGAAGAGTACAACCGACTGGTTCAGCACCTCCATGATTGTGCGAAGAATGCTGAGAGAGAGAAAGACACAAAAGGACGCCTGTCTTCAGAAACACTTTCGAGCTCTTTCGCCAAAATGGCAAGGCGCGAGCCTCAGGAGATGAAATGCTAACGTCCAAGCTTGCTAAATGGTGCAGAGAAGCGATAAAAGAAGACCTCAAAGACAGAAGAGCAGAAATACTGGAAGATGCAGCAGAAGCTGGGAAAAGCATTCGCACTTCCCGCCTGTCCTTTGCCAACTATAAGACCAAGATGACTGCCCTGATGGATCTATCACATCTTCCAGAAATGCAATGGAGAAGATTATCCAGGACTTCTACTCAAATCTCTTTGATAGCCACATCCACCTGCCCACATACCAAATTCCACAGGATGGATATGTCATTCCCAACGTTCTCCCTTCTGAAATCCGACATGCCATCTCGTCGGTAAAGAAGGGAATAACACCAGGCCCAGACAAAGTCAGACCCGAACACCTGAAGAATCTGCCGTCGGTACTCATCAATACACTAGCTCGGCTCTTCACACGCTATCTGTCCAAATGCAAGGTGTCCTCCCAAAGGAAAGCCAGCAGGATAGATATACTGTTCAAGAAGGGAGACATTCACGACATTGGCAACTATTGCCCCATCTGCCTGTTGTCCGTCATCTACAACCTGTTTACATGAGTCATCCTGAACATTTGAAGGACAACCATGCGAGCAAGCTGGCTTCCGGAAAGGATTCAGCACAATCGACCATATGCACACAGTAACTAAGCTCATCGAGGTTTGTAGGGAGTACAAGATGCAGCTCTGTCCCATGTTCATTGATTTACAGAATGCCTTTGATTCTGTGGAGAGTGAAGCAGTCATCGAAGTCCTACCTAAACAGGGTGTTCAAACCCAATACATCAAGATCCTTCGTGAGCTGTATTACAGATTCACCACCAGGATCTCACCATTCTACAAAGAAGTGATCATTAATGTGAAAAGAGGGGTTCGACAGGGTGTTACCATTTCACCAAAACGCTTCAGTGCCACCCTCGAGAACATCATGCAACAATTAGAATGGAAAGGAATGGGAGTGAAGATAGATGGTCGGCAACTACACCACATCCGCTTCGCTGATGACATCGTTCTAATAACACCAAACATTAGCCAAGCGGCACAAATGGTGGCTGACTTCGACCAAACATGTGGAAAGATAGGTCTACAGCTGAATCTAAAGAAAACAATGTTCATGAAGAATGAACTAATTCCAGAGGCCCCATTCACTCTCCATGGAACAAACATCTCTGAATGCAGCAGTTATGTGTACCTAGTTCGAGAAATCAACATGATGAACGACCTAAAACCTGAGTTGCGCAGGAGGAAGCGAGCGACATAGAATGCCTTCAAAGGCATCAAAGAAATAGCTAAAAGCACAAAGAACCTCCGGCTCCGGGCACATCTCTTTGATTCCACTGCTCTCCCTGCATTAACATATGCCTCAGAGATCTGGGCCCTACGAAAGCAGGATGAGAATGCTATTCGGGTCTCCCAGAGAGGAATCGAAAGAGCTATGCTTGAAATATCACTCCTCACTCAAGTGAGAGAAGGAATCTGGAATTCTAATCTCCGTCGCTATTCCAGAATCAGGGACTCTGTCTCGTTTGCCAAGGCATCGAATATCAGATGGGCTGGACATGTAATGCGATTTGGAGACAACCGCTGGACTAGAGCCATTACCGACTGGATCCCACAGGATGTCAAAAATATCACGTAGCCACCCACCTACAAGATGGTCAGACTTCCTTGTCAAGAACCTGAAGGAACGGTTTGAGGCTCTTCATATTCCTAAATCAACCAGATGCCATTGGGCTATATTCGCACGTGACAGGGTCCAATGGAAATGTTACTGGTGCCCGCTCGAGCAAATCGATGAATAACGGGATTCAAGTGATCAAGTGATCAAATAATGCTTTTTATATCTTCATGTGTTTGAAAGTATATGTTATGTGTGTTCTAAGTACATGCAAAATAAAATTAAAATGACTAAAATGGAGTTTTTACATAGTCACATGATCATTTGATCACTTGACATCCTGTTATTCATCGATTTGCTCAAGCGGGCACCAGTAACATTTCCACTTGACCCTATCATGTGCTACTGTAGCCCAATGGCATCTCGTTGCTGGAATACTAAGAGCCTCGGACCGTTCGTTCAGGGTCTTGAAGAAGAAGTCTGACCATCTTATAGGTGGGCGGCCATGTGATCTTTTGACATCCCATGGGATTCAGTCAGTAATGGCTCTAGTTCAGCGGTCATCTCCAAATCGCATTACATGTCCAGCCCAAAAACAAGACAGCATCCCTGACTCTGGAACATGATGGGGGTCGGAGCTCCAGATTCTTTCTTTCACTTGAGTGAGGTGTGATATTCCAAGCATAAATCTTTCAATTCCTCTTTGGGAGACCCAAATATCATTCTCATCCTGCTTTCTTAGGTCCCAGGTAGGGCCTATTACATGGTAGGCTCAATTAATTTGTTAGTTTTTCCCATAACTTCAGTCACCAGCTTAATATCATATGGTGAAATATATAGAGCACCAATTGTAGCAAATAAATAAAATTTTTATTACAATTTTATCACACAGTTAAAATTTCATTGTTTGTGGAAAACTACGGGTCAACTAGTTTCTGCCTAGAAAAAGATGTGGGAGGTAAAGTGTGAGCTACTACGTCATTATGTGTAACACCACATTTTATCAGTAAATCACTGAAAAAATCATGTCTTTTAAACCAACACTGAATTTCTTTTTTTTTTTTTTTTTGGGTCACACCCGGCAATTCTCAGGGTTTACTCCTGGCTCTGCAGTCAGGAAGTACTCCTGGCGGTGCTTGAGGGACCATATGGGATGCCGAGGATCGAACCCGGGCTGGCATGGGCCGCCGCGTGCAAAGGCAAACACCCTACCTGCTGGCTATCGCTGTGGCCCCAAAACCAACACTGAATTTTAAGAAACTTTTCCCTTTTGTCTGAGTATTAACAGAGAAACTGTGCCCTGGAAATTTGTCTTATATAATATGTGATAAGAAGAAATGTGAAAAGGTCATTAGGCTGAGGGAACAAAGAATGTGAGTAAGGTGCTATCATTACTTTTTGGGGATTAGAGCACTTGTAGGTACAAAATCAGTACACTGCACTAAAGGGTTCTGTTAACACATTATTAATTTAAAACATATATTTATTAAAGCTTATTTTATTGTAGTTCATTCTTCTTAAATATGTGATAAAAACAACATGTTTCAAATGAATAAAAGAAATGAAAGTAGAGTTTTGTCCCAAGAATTTTATATTAAATCAAACCTGAACAGCATGATGCAGTGGTCAAGTTGATAAAAACATCAACAAAGAACAAACAATAGAAATATAGATTGAGAAATATTTGCTTGGCTTTTCTATCTGTTTTGGAGGTTTGTACTGGGCCACACTGCAGTGTTAAAGACCACTCCATGCCAGTTTTAGGGAAACTGCGGTGCTAGGGATACAACCTTAAGACTTATACATAAAGAATGTCCTACTGCTTTCTGAGTCATATCCAGGGCCCCAGAACCTATGTTGTGTTCTTTCTTCATCGGTGAGTTTCCTTCTATAGATTTCAATGAAATATCAAACTTTAGGTTCAGAAAGTTAATAAAAAGGACTTAGATGCTTACCTTAGCATTGCTGGGTATGGCTTCCTTCCCTGTCACCCCCAAAAAAAAATAACCCCTAAAACTTTAGAAAGGGTAAGGTTTGAAAATATATTATAAATAGCCAAAGTCATAAATCAGATAAAATAATAAGTTTTGCATTCATTAACTATCACCATACTTCTCTTCAGCTATGTGGTTCAACTCTTTTGAAGACAGTGTTGCATTCTGTTCTATTAGAAACCCTTAAATGTCATTTAGAAAATAAAGAGGAAAATAAATACCTCTTCCTCCTTTATCCACTTCCATGCTAAAATCAAGCACATTTTTTATGAGGACAGAGAAAGTCCAGGAAGCTTAAAAGTCTTGAGACAAATAAAAGTTCTCTGTATACATGGATAAAATTTACCTTACCTTAAGCTTTACTTCACTCTTTATTATGTTTCAAGAAAGAAAACAATTTTATTGTTGTAAATTACTGATTACGGAACTGGTTTTACTTACAATGTTTTCGTTGAGCATATAAGAAAGTATTTTATTTTATTTTCACAGAACAAATATGTATGCTATAAAATGTCTGGATTGCATCTGATATTAAAACATACATATAAAAGTAGACATTTCTAATGATTATTATTTTCAGACAGATTCCTAAAGTATCACAAAGGTTATCTTAAAAGTCGTAACAGTTTTTTGGATGGAAGTAGTAAATATTAAAAAGTAGAAAGAATTTTTGGTTGTAATACAAAAGAAATTGATGAGAAGACAGTATACGTGAATATTTCTGAGAACGTTAACAATATTTTTTGTTTGGTTTTGAACCATACACAACAATGCTCAGGTCTTACTTCTGACTCTTCACTCAGCAGTTACTCATAGTGGTGCTCAGGGTACAATATGGGTTGCCAGCAATCAAATCTTTGTAGACCTGGTCAAGGCAAGTTCCCTGCCTTATGTATTCCTAGCCTCCAAAAGATAGATCACTGTATCACTGTCTTCTTGTTCATCAATTTGCTCGAGCGGGCACCAGTAACATCTCTGTATGTCTTGTCTCATGCGAGTAGAGCACAAGGGCACCTGCCTGCTCCAGGAACATAAACAGTCTCAAACCATTCCATCAGGTCATGGGAATGAGGTCTATAATTGTTACTGGTATTTTGCATATCAAATACGACATGGGTAGCTTGCCAGGGTCTGCAGTGTGGGTGGCATAGTCTTGCAGTCACCTCTGATGTCCAGCATTTATTGATGAACCGCGCAAAAGATAGATATTTTAAGAAAAATAGTACTGATAAATACATGAGGGATTCTTTTTACTGTAAAAATTTCATTAAAACGAGTATTAATCCTAAATGCATATTCCATTAATAATAGTAATTTAAAATTATATCAGTAAAAGTCTACCATAGCTATGATATATAATGGAATACTTATCCAAATTAGGACCTCTTACACATACACTAGCATTGGTATTACTTTATGTTATGTGAAATAAGCCAGAATATATATAATATGTGCTACATAATGCCATTCACAGAGTGTTCTGGAAAAACATAATAAGAAAGACAGAAAACAGAGCCATAGTCTCCAAGGACTGGGTGTGTAGGAAAACAGTGACTGAAAGGAGACATGGAGAGCTTAGGAGATGAGGGCACTGCTTTATGTCTTAATTGTGCTGAAGGCCCAACAGGTCCATACAGTTATCAAAATTGTAAGACTGCACACAGAAAAAGTGGTTTTAAGTTATGAAAACCACTTTTATTAAATAATCTAGATAAGAATTAACAAAACTAATGAGAGAATTAGAAAAATACGTAAGCATGATTAAATATTTTAGCATCCCTCCCTTATAATTGAAAGGAAAGCTACTTAAAGATTCAACAAGAATATTGAATTTGCAACTTGATCAGCCATAATTGCAGAGTCCTATACATAGCGCCACAAATTTCACATTCTTTAAAAGTGCAAGTAAAATGTTTACAAATATAAATTACATGACAATCTTCATTCAGGTGCAACTGAATGAAACATTCAAAGATGGCTGAGATTAGTCATCTAGGGGCTTAACTTATTTGAATAGAGTTAATAATTTAGATATGATCTTTAATTGACTATTACATTTATGTACATGCATTATTAGACATATTTAATAAAACAAAGTATTTGAAATAATGGTTATTTTCTAATGGATTGTTCTTTAACTACTATAGAATAAACTGAGAAATCATTAACCAAAAAATATTACTTAGGAGTTAAGTAATATAATTCTGAACAATATATCATTCCACACAAAGAACACAATTGAAAGAAGGAAGGAAGGAAGGGAGGGGGGAGGAAGGGGGAAGGAAGGAAGGGAGGAAGGGAGGAAGGAAAGGAAGGAAGGAAAGGAGGGAGGGAAGGGGGGAGGGAGGAGGGAAGGAGGAAGGGGGGGGGGGGGGGGGGGGGGGGGGGGGGGGGAGGAAGGGGGGGAAGGAAGGAAGGAAGGAAGGGATGGTGGGGGGGAAGGGGAGGGAGGGAGGGGGGAGGGAAGGAAGGAAGGAAGGGAGGAAGGAAGGAAGGAAGGAAGGAAGGAAGGAAGGAAGGGAAGGAAGGAAGGAAGGAAGGAAGGAAGGAAGGAAGGGAGGAAGGAAGGAAGGAAGGGAGGGGGGAAGGAAGGAAGGGAAGGGAGGGAGGGGAGGGAGGGAAGGGAGGGAGGGAGGGAGGGAAGGGAGGAAGGAAGGAAGGAAGGAAGGGAGGGGAAGGAAGGGAGGAAGTGGGGAAGGAAGGAAGGGAGGAATAAAGAAAGAAAGGACATTGAAAAGGATATAGGTTTGAAATTCTAAAATTCTACTATGGGAAGAAATTATGCCTACTACATAAAAGGAAATGAAAATACAAGAAGCAATCAAAATAGATTTATAAAAAAAAAGAAAACAGCATGCAATGATAACTAATATGGTGAAAGCTGATGGGTCTTCTAAAACATTGGCACAGAAAAAGCTAGAGCCTACTGGGAGATCTGAAATGTCAAATGAATCTAGTGTCAAGGTGTCAAGATGAGAATGGGAATGGGAACTCAAGTTAAGAAAACAGATTTTCTGAAGGTAAGGTATAAAGGCTTTCTGTGTAAACTTTGGTTCAGTGACTGGGAAAGATAGTTGGGCAGAGACTTGAGGAGCATCAAAAAGAGAAATAATCTCCAACCTCCCCAAAAAAACATGTGTATGTCAAATGTCTTACCATGAAAATATTCAGAGAACAATGCTAACTTCACTGCTGCCTCTCAAATATTACCTAGGTTTCTCTTTGGGACAAAACTAACCAAAACTAAATGAACAATCTCCAACCACCAACGTCCCTGGTTCCCTCCCCCTCCCCAGCCCTGCTGCATGGCAGGTTCTTTATTTCTTTCCATTTCTCTCTTTCTCTTTTCCTTCCCCTCCAGACTATGGATTACAGAACATACATTAAAGGGTTGTCATGTGTATCTTTTTGCCTCTATTCAATGCTCAGTTCCAGGTTGGCATTAGTACCCTCGACAATTGTTAGCACACTGTTCCATTTTCTGTCTTACCTAGCCTCTGACTCCCACACGTTTGTGATAATTTCCACCTTTGACAAGACCTCCTGATATATGCTTCACTTTACCTTGGATATTGGTATCTTAATAATACATATTTATGTTATGCAGATAAATGCAGTCATTCTGTGTCTGTCTCTCTCCTTCTGGCTAATTTCGCTCAACATAATCTTCTCCATGTCCATCCATTTATAGGCAAATTTTATAACTTCATTTTTCCTAATAGCTGCATAGTATTCCATTGTGTAGATGTACCAAAGCTTCTTAATCCAGTCATCGATTTTCGGGCACTCTGGTTGCTTCCAGATTCTGGCTATTGTGAATAATGCTGCTATGGACATAAAAGTAGGGATGGTGTTTCCGCTGCGTATTTTTGGTTTCCCAGAGTAGAATCCCTGGAGTGGTATGGCTGGGTCAAATGGGAGTTCAATTTCTAGTCTTTGGAGGAATGTCCATATTGTTTTCCAGAAAGGCTGTACCAGCCGGCATTCCTACCAACAATGGATGAGTAATTACTTTCATTGAAAAAGAGAAAACTAAGACTCCTAGAAACTGTCCCCAGTCAACCAGCTTAAGTGCTGCATGCAGGACTCTCCTTCCCTATTTCTTATTTCAGTGGTCTCAAAAGGTCAGAGATACTATTGCTACAAGGCTGATGATGCAATTTATAGGGATACTTTTACTCCACAAAAAATTCAGTGCTGCATGCTCCAAAGTCTGTCTAGTAGCAGCATTAGGTAAGGTTTATTTCATTGGCTCTTCTCAAAAGTAGACTCGATTGACTCAACATGATCTGTGCCAGAAAGGCACCAAACTGTACTTAACTCATAAATCAATGTTGACATAAAAAGTAATATGATAGCTTTTTCACTGAAAATATCTATAAATTGTCAAGTCATTAAAAAAAAAAAACTAAAAGAACAAGAAATGCTAGGTAAAATACCACCAGCTTGACCATAATTGCCCAGCATATTAACTAAGACTCAGGTTGATAAACATCTCTTTAATCATGAGGTAGTAACTAGAATGGGTAAACCCTCAAATTCATCACCTACTCAAAAGAACTGTCCCTTTTATTGTATTACATGGTAAGGAAACTAAAACAAATGCAGAGATGGGGCAGAAAGATAACACTGTGGGTCAAAATTGCATGCTCATACTTTCTTCCATATGTACTTTTTATATTATCTTGCAGGGCTATATTTTCTAAATTAATTTGCTTTCTTTTTTAATATACTGAAATAATTATAATGCATAAGAGTTAGAACTTTTCTTTTTTTGTTTCTTCTTTTTTTTAAGTATTTTATTATACCACCGTGAGATATACAAATAAAAAAGATATACAATTAAAGAGTTCATATTTGGGTTTTGGTCATACAGTGTTCCAGCACCCGTCCCTCCACCAGTGCCCATCTCCTACCACCAATGTCCCCGGTTCCCCCCCCTCCCCCAGCCCAGCTCCATGGCAGGTTCTTTATTTCTTTCCCTTTCTCTCTCTTTCTCTTTTCCTTCCCTCCAGACTATGGATTACAGAACATACATTAAAAGGTTGTCATGTGTATCTTTTGCCTCTATTTAATGCTCAGTTCTAGGTTGGTATTAGTACCTTCGACAATTATTAGCACACTACCTAACCTCTGACTCCCACACGTTTGTGATAATTTCCACCTTTGACAAGACCTCCTGATATATGTTTCACTTGACCTTGGATATTGGTATCATAATATGTACATATATATTTATGCCATGCGAATAAATGCAGTCATTCTGTATCTGTCTTTCTCCTTCTGGCTAATTTTGCTCAACATAATCTTCTCCATGTCCATCCATTTATAGGCAAATTTTATGACTTCATTTTTCCTAACAGCTGCATAGTATTCCATTGTGTAGATGTACCAAAGCTTCTTTATCCAGTCTTCGATTTTCGGGCACTCTGGTTGCTTCCAGATTCTGGCTATTGTGAATAATGCTGCTATGAACATAAAAGTAGGGATGGTGTTTCCGCTGCGTATTTTTGGTTTCCCAGAGTAGAATCCCTGGAGTGGTATGGCTGGGTCAAATGGGAGTTCAATTTCTAGTCTTTGGAGGAATGTCCATATTGTTTTCCAGAAAGGATGTACCAGCCAGCATTCCCACCAACAATGGATGAGTGTCCCCTTTTCCCCACATCCATGCCAGCACTTGTTGTTCTTGCTATTTTGAATATGTGCCAGTCTCTGTGGTGTAAAGTGGTATCTCATTGTTGTTTTGATTTGCATCTCTCTGATGATTAGTGATGATGAGCATTTTTTCATATGTTTTTGGCCATTTGAATTTCTTCCTTGCTGAAGTTTTTGTTCATTTCTTCTCCCCATTTTTTTGATGGGGTTGTTTTGTTTTCTTCTTGTAAAGTTCTACCAGTGCCTGATTTTTCCTGGATATTAACCCCTTATCAGACGGGTATTGGGTGAATATTCTTTCCCATTCTGTGGACTGCTTTTGTATCTTAGTCACTGTTTCTTTTGAGGTGCAGAAGCTTTTAGTAGTGGACCTATGGAATAGAATTGAATATCCTGACACCCAACCTCAAACACATGATCATTTTATCTTTGATAAAGGTGCAATGAGTCTAAAAGGAAAGCCTCTTCAACAAGTGTTGTTGGGAAAATTTGGCAGTGACATGTAAAAAAAAATGAATTTGAACCTGTGTCTAACACCATGCACTAAAATCAGATCAAAATAGATTTAAGATCTCAATATCAGACTTGAATCCATAAAGTACATTGAAGAAAATATAGGAAAAACCCTCCACGACATTGAAGCTAAAGGCATCTTCAAAGGTGAAACATCACTAACAAAGCAACTACGAGTTAGAACTTTTCTAACAGTTCTTCTTGGTGAACATTTTTCTTTGCTAGTTCCTTGTAAATTTTTAACAAGAGTCTCAGTGATTATTCCAATGCATATGGTTTTGCTGATTAATTAGAGTGAATACTTAAGAAAAATCCCTTGAAAATTAAATTTCTCAGTTTAATATTCCAGACACATAGCATTTCTCTTAGCCCCGTGCAAAAATCTTTTGCTTGTCCTGCAGGAAGCAAAATATCCGCTTTGGGTAATACTTAAAGTCATGTTCTGGGTAATCAAAATCATAGGGAAAATCCCTTGTTGTCAATTTTGAATCATTCTGGAACAAATTTTGCCCAGCTATCACAAATAACTCTTAAATTGATAGCAGATGCCTATAGCCCTAAACTATTGTTGAATAAGCAAAATAAATCATTAACCTGAGATTACTCTTACAGGTGAGAGGAGTGACTTTCATAGTTGAAGAAAATAGAATTTTGCTCTTTATGTGGATGGATATTTAATGGAGAAGGAGTTATAGTCTTCTATTATACAGTTACTTACAACCCCTGTAATTTAGCACTACTTCCAAAGTGAAATAGTTTGAAAATTTATAACAAATTTATCACAGAAAATTTGTCTTGGCAAAACACTTGTTTGAACATTGTTGGTGAGCAGTTAATGCCAAATTCATGTTTCCTTGAATGACTCATTGCCAGTAGGAACTTGATTTCATCTTTTCATGTGTATTTTTCTTCTGACCTCACCTCTTCCAAGTGAGCTTAATAAAGAACTTGGAAGTATCTTTGTTCTTTTATACTCTAACCTTGATGAACCTTTTGTTTTACTTCTTGGAGGGGGGGTTGGCAGGGCCTGAATCCAGAGCCTAACACAATGAACTCTGTTGCCGAGTCACATTTGTAGTACATATAAGTTATTCAGTGTTCACTGCATTTGTTCTATAAAAGGACATTGTATATAAACTAAACCAACAAGCTAACATTCCACATAAGCCTCTATATAAATTAGTAAGACTTTAAAATTTTCTAAATATATTTTTAAAAATTGTATCCTCCATATACTTGCTTATTTATATCTATTTTTAAGTCACAGTATTTGTTTACTAAGCTGACATCCTGACATAATAAAATATTTATATAAGGACCATATTTGTGTGCTTTCATTTTATAAAGCCCTAAAACATTGATCTTGGAAAGATGACACTAGGGGTAGGGAGTTAGCTTTTGACACAGCTGACCTGGGTTTGATCCCCAGAACCCTATATGGTCCCCCAAACCCAAACAGATTACTAGGTAAGACCTAAGCACAGCCAGATGTAGTTCTTCAAAACTGATATTTAAAGAAACAAAATAAGCTCAATAAATCTTAAGTAATATTTCAAGACTTTTATTTTAAAGTTGATAGTAGTTAAAAATCATTGAATTTTCAATACTAATTCCAGTTGCTCTGTATTGGTGATAAGATCTAACACATATTTTGTGAAGAAAGGTAAAGGTGTGCAGTGATCGTAATGGAGACTGAATCATATTGATATCAGAAATTGAATGTTCTAAAATTCACAAAGTGTACATAATGCTTCCTATCCCCCATCTTTCCCCCTTTCTAGACCTCATGAGTCTAGTTATAATTGACATAATGACACAAATAGTGCTGTGTTACTAATAATTATAGAGCAGTCCTAGGGCAGCTATGTTCTTTGCGATGGGCACTGTTAGATGAGGTGAGTCTGAGGAAAGATTTGCAGACAGCCATAACAATCCACCTACCGGTTTTCCCTCTAGTGGCATGGGTATGATTGATGAAAAGTCCATTTGTTTATGACCAAAGGTGTCATTTTTCTTTTTCATTCAAAACTTGTCTGAACTTGGTGTGCTGGGTCACTGTCACTGCCTCTGACTATCTGTGCAAGTAAACAAGGGTCTTCACTCGAGAAAGTAAATCTTTTTTAATAACCGATGGAGTCAATCCTCTGCTTTTTACAGTGGGAATTTGTATAATAGTAACGTTGAAGATCTAAAGCAGGCCTTTCAACTGGCATAGTTTAAATATTTTTACTCTGTCCTACTCATAAACTCCCAACATTTTTGTGGGTGGGGGGTTCACGATAGTGGTACTCAGGGGCTACTGTGATTGCATTCCCTAAGGAGATGCTCCTGAAGGCGTTTGGAAGTTTCTGAGTGCCAGGGTCAAATCCAGGCCTCCTGCATACGAATATACGTGCCAGATCTTTGACTATCTTTCTGCTCCCCTATTTTTTCCATTTTTTCCCAAATTGCATTTATGCAGTTGGAATGATTCTATGTGTATAATCAGACATGTTTCCTTTGCAGTTATTTTACCACATAACTAATAACACAGCAATTAAGCCATAGGAAACATAAAAATTAAAAAGATAGACAAAAATACAGTTGAATGAAACTCTTCATTAAGAGAGATTTGCTTAAATACCAGGATACATATTTGTAACTAAGCTTAGTACTCCATTTTCTGAGCCTTCCACATCTTTGTTTGCTAAATGGTGATAGTTCTTTTAATTATCTGAAAATAATTAATGGGCAGTATATATTTCAACTACAGTTAGATACTCCATCACATTCCTGGTCCTAATATTTCACCTAATTCTGTGAAATATTACCTATGACCTATCCTGTGCCAAACAACAAAATTCTATCTGCATTATATTTTTATTATCAAGTGGCACAAATTTCCTAATACTGTTAAGAATACACATAAGAAATCATGTAGCTATTTATTGATGGGAAAATAGGACATTTAAATTTCTTTCGCCTCCAACAACTAATGTCACATGATAAAATTGGGAGGATATTCTACATATATTAAATAATTGGTAAGTAATGTTTTGGAAAACAGTGTGAGTCATTTACCACATTTTAAACATTTTCATAGATTGATAAACTTTTGATTTTACTGTATGAAAGGTTACTTAGCACACTGAATTACAAAATTATATATATATATATATATATATATATATATATCATCCTTTTCTTGTATAGTAAGCATTCTGGTTTACATTTTCTTATCTCAGACTTCTAGAAAATTTTATTTTTTCTCATGAAACCAATATACATCATTTATTGTCTATTATTTTAATATTGTCATGTCTACTTGTCGCTGTACAGACCAAACTAGAAACCAAACTGTCAAAGCAAACTATCAGCTATTTATTTTGTCATTTATGGCAATACTGTTTTGAGGCCAACTTTCCATCTGGCAAAAGAAAAACATTCATAACAAAAGTGCTTCAGGCAAGGAACTCATGGTAAATCCACTGGACACACCATTGAAAAGTTTTTATTAGGTAAATGAAAAGCTGAGAAGCATGAAAAAATAACTGTAACTAGATTCAGTGGAAATTGCAAAAGGTGAGACTTTGTATCAGTTTTAGAAATAGGTAGACGTTACCCCAATTCATACAGTACAGTCTTAAGTTCTGTGAAAAGTCCGTAAGCGATCCATAATGAAGCCAGTAGGAGGAAATACTTTCTGTTTTTCTTAGGGCAACAGGCTCTATTAAATCATCTTCTATTTTTATATTATCTCAGTAAAGTGTAAACTGTCTTTTATCAAGAAGACCTGCAAGACTTTCTTTGCAAAAGTTATAAATAACTGCTATTAATATACCAATGAAAGCTGTTATGTAAGTGTCACATAAAAAAATTAAACCTTGGCTTAATATCTGATTCTAGTTCTCATTCTAGGTTAAGGATTCTTGTCCTTTATTATATTGATTATTCTTTAAATAAAGATTAACAACTGCTCTTTGCAGAACAAGTAGATACACTATATTTGTTAGAGAAATGAAGTGTATTTGAAGTGAGAGAGGTAGTACAGAGAATAAGGTGGTTGCTTAGAACCAGTTCACCTGAGTTGGATCCCTGACACTACATATGGTTGGGACTTCATCAACCTCTCCATCAGGCTAGCAGTGATACTTGAGCAGACCCAGGAAGAAGCCTTAGAACCTCTGTACAAGGCCCAAAATCAACCTTTTTTGGTTTCTGGTGATGGGTATAGTGTTAGAATTATGTACATGAGAAACCATTGTTAACAGTACTGTAAACTACAGAATATCAATCAAAAAATTTTTTAAAGTGCATGATTGATAATTCCCTCCAACTATTTTACTTAATTTTGGTTTGTCTTAATTCTTTGTTGCATATATTGAAGGTGTTTGTGATCTTAAACTTGTTCCTGTAAAAGAAATAGTAAAGAAAAAATACATATATGTTAAAAATGTTGGAAATAAAATAACTATTGAAAATATCACACTTTGGCCACTTTTTCTATCTTGAGTTTTCACAGGTTTATAATTAAGTGGTGTCTAATTTACAATTGGTAAGTAACATTATGTAAAGTCTTTAAGGGTTCTATTTTGTGAAAACAACATATTTTACAAGCATATTACCTGTGTTTGTTACCTTGTTACTAAAGGTTTCTCCTTGTCCTTGAACAAAAGGAACTCATTTTTAGGTTATAGTTTTGTTTCATTTACCACTTTTATATAACGTTTACCTGCATGTTGGTTGGTAATACACATTATTGTTATGATATTTATTTGAGTGAGCACCTGTATATAAAGCAAACTGACCAATGGTTTGATTCAGGGAAGTGTGGGGACTAGCAGTTCTAATAATTCTACAGCAAGTTGAATGTTCCCTTAACAATAGCTTTAATTACGATTTGCAAATTCATGTTAACAACGATAACTTGAATAGATTAAAATATATTTATAGCATGCTTGTGTGGAGGCAAAAGAAAACTTATACTGATAATTACCAGGAATAATTGTCTACTCCTATTGTTTTATGATGTTATTGGGCATTGTGTAAAATACCAATTAGATAATATACAAAGTTCTAAAATTAGAAAATAAAACTTCACTCATTCTGCTTAAGAGAACGTAGACTTTGATTTTTTTCCTGCCATCTGGTGGTAAGACCAAAATTCAAATAGTATATATCCAATCATAAATGATGCACTGTGTTATTAAAGCTATTTATTATGGTCAAAGAGAGCACAATTAAAACAGTTTCATATGAAGCATGTAGTAATTGTATGTGCATCCTAAATATGATTATTTAAATTATATTAATAATACCTTGATTACTTATACAATCTCTACTATAAATAATGTACTGAAAACAGGATCGTAATTAAGCTGGCATAACACTTTTGTGTCAAAAACTCACATTTTATATACCACCTATTTATTTAAGCGTTTATAAACAGTGATATATCTTGCTGTTTTTAGTTAGATTTGATTAAAACATTGAAAGTAAGCTTTAAGGAGATGATTGAAATATGATAATTAATTCTTAATGTTTTAGTGAAGTTGATGGGATAAGCATCTATTTGCAAAGGTGTTTGAATATTCAGGCAGGAAGTTTGAGTTGAAAATATTTATAATCACGAACATCATATAAGTTGGATACTTTTGTGCTGCAGCGGCAAGAAAGAGACAAGATTTACCTTTTTTACACTTTTACCTTTCCAAAATGACTTGGTAATTGTCCTATTAAATTATTTACCTAACTGAATACAACATATGTAAGAATGTATAAAATTTAAAACTGTAGAGATGCTACATTAAGTTGGGTGTTTGATTTGCATGCAAACAACCTGAGTTTGATCACCAGCACCCATACTTGCCCCCATGAATCACCAAGAGTGATCCCTGAGCACAGTGCCAAGAGTAAGTCCTGAGCATTGTTGAGTCTAAACCCAAAACAAACAAATAAAACTTGATGCTTATAAGCATCAAGCATGTTGACTAGCAATTTTATACTATTTAAAATAAGTTAAGGACCATAGAGATAATATAAGGATTAAGGCACTTTTTTTTCATGTGGCCAAACTACAGTTTGATTTTCTCCTTTTTTAGGGGGTAGTGGCACACCCATCTGTTTTCAGGACTTCATCCTGGTTCTGTGTTCAGGGATCACTCTGACAGCACTTCATAAACCATGCTGGTTGCAGAATATTGAATGTAGGTCAACCACATGCAAGACAAGTACGTTAATTGCTGTACTATTCCTTCAGTCCCTGCATGGTCTTTTTGAGCACCATTGGATGTGATCACTGAACACAGAACTGGAAGTAGTGATCAGAAACAAATAGATGAAAATTATAAGAATAAACAAATTTGAGTAAGTTAAAAGGTACAGAGATTGCATTGTATAATTTGCACTAAATTCAGTAGCAGGAGCTGACTCAGTGACAGTAATAATTTACAATCTCAGTTCTTCATTGAGAGCTTTTACTTTTAACAGTAAATCTCTGAAATTCAGTGTTAAGAACTTTGTACAATTTGGCCCTGGTAACACAAATGCACTTATACATTTGTATATAAATTTTAAATATTTTCTTGATTGGTAGGAAAGAGAACATAGAGATTAAAGTGCTGTCTTTGTCTTACATATGGCAGACTCAGGTTCAATCCCCAGTACTTCATATAATCCTCTAGGCACCACCTGAGTGATCTCTGAGCACACAGTATGGCCTAAGCGCCACTGGATTTGCTCCCTAAACAAGTCTTTATTTCAATTTTATTATTGATTTGTTATGAATTTTCTCACATAACAGAAAAAACTATAACAAAGTTATATATATATATTTAAATTAAAAACTAAATATTTGCTCTGATTTGTACTTAGAAGACAGAAGTACAAAAAAATTTAACTAATGCAATAACAAAAACACACCTTAACTGCCTTCTTGTGAATACTTTTTACCTACTTGACAATAAGCAATAGTTGAAATACCATTTGAGACAGCTGAGTGGCTGATTCATGCAGTCATATGGATTCTTGTTCTGTCTACACAGCATAAACTCAAATGGAAATTTGGCAGCTTCCCAATTTATGTGATCCTTGACAATTCAGGCCTTAAAGTAGATTTAACACTTGTGAACGTGATGCCTAAATGTAAGGATGTTTGGGATGGTATTCTAAAATTATTTCATGCACTTCACAACTTGTCAAGTTCTTCTATGGGGGAAGAGCTATTTAAAAAAAGCAGAAAATATCCCCTTTCTTATTTTTAATCCCCTGTTCTTATAAAGAAATGCCTAACAAATAAATTAAATACTCAGACATCAAGGATTTTTGAGTTGACTCAATTTGAGGTGTGACCTGAATGATGAATTCTTAATATGGCAGAATATACGGTGAAGGCAAAACAATGATCTTCCCAAACATAAATGTCCAGGTAGTAGAACTTTTATTGTCATAAATTCATTAGGAATCATAGAGCAAATATTCCAAAGAATATTTTCCAGTCATCATTATTTACTAAATAACTTCATTATCATCTGAAACATCCATCTTTGAATGGTGAGATATAAAATTATAGGAATTCTACCATGCAAACACTAATAGTTTGATATCAACGCAGTAGTAGTTAAATTTATTAAATGGTGCTTCATGTATATTACCATTCTATATAATTTAACAAGGACTTTAAAATGATTAAATTGTTGGGCTAGGAAGACCAGTTCAAATCCAGAGCATATGAGGTGCAAGAAAGAGATATAGAATTTGATTCTTGGCATCACATGACACCTGGCACCACTGGACCAAGGTCTCCCAAGAACTGTTGCCATCCCAGTCACTAAGTGAATTTAGTTTTGGATTTCAAAACCAAAGTCTGAACTGCTTTTCTTGCCTTCCCATTTGATATACATGGTAACTTTTATTTGCATCTTTCATTATAGAGGAAAAATTATGCTTGAAAACACACATTTAACTATATTATTATGTTGCATATTGATGCTCTTAATTCAGGGAGAAAAAAGTTTTTAATCAATTTAGCTCTCTTTCAGATAAGTACAGAAAAAATGTAATGGGATGAACATTATAGTTTTAAGTTCAACTGCATTTTCAAGTGCATTGTAAATCTCTGGTCATAATTTGATTCAGTATCTTCCCACTTGATATATATACATATATACATACATGCATATATGTACATTTATAATTCTATATATGTATAATTTTGACATATGCATATATAATTATATGTTTATATATGTACATATATGTATAATTTTATTCCTTTCTCTGTAAAAATTGTCTAAAGACCCATTGCATTTTCAACAAGTGAATAATTGTATTACAAAAGATGTTGTAATATCAGGAAAAAATTCATAAAAACTGAAATGGGTTCCAAATAAAAATAGATAGTTATATTTAACCACATTTCAAGCATTGAAAAGTATAGAGTAAAGCTAACAAATCTTCAAACAAGAAAGAAAGGTTCACACTGAGTCTATTGATACAAAATAAATTCTCTAAATAATGATGATAATTAAGGTTGTATTGGACTGCTCAGTATTCAACTAAAATTAAAATAGCAATGGTGACTTCCAAGATCTTACAATTTTATCTAAATGTTTCAATAGTTTTTATGTTTTCCATGCAAACAAAGTATAATTTCAAAATCAATTTATCAAGGGAACAACAATCTTATTAACTCTGTAAGAATTAATGAAATCATATTTAACTCAATGGTAACAGAAAACTGACAAAAGCAAAATAGACATACAGGGTTCATATTATAAAATTCATAGAGTTTCTTGTTTTTTCTTTTTGGTCACACCTGGCAATGCTCAGGGGTTACTCCTGGCTCTTTGCTCAGGAATTACTTCTGGCAATGCTCGGGGGACCATATGGGATGCCTGCCGAGGATCAGACCTGGGTTGACCTCGTGCAAGGCAAACGCCCTACCCGCTGGGCTATCACTCCAGTCCCTCATAGAGTTTCTTGAAATTCTGAAAAATAGTCTGTTTTTCACAGAACTCTAGTAGTCATAATTATCTCCAACTTAATTAGGATTTACTCAATAAAGTTATGCTTGCTCTCTATTGCTTTTTAGAGGCATTACAATTTTCACCAACTCAGCTTGAAAATGCTATAAATTCTAGTACTCAAAAGTTGAAAATTCTTGATTTATCATATTCAAAGTGATTTGATAGACATGTGTTGTAATCATGGATACACTAATATGCTAAATTTTCTAATATTAGACAAAGCAAAGGAATAGAAGTGTGGTTATTCTCTGTAGTTTTGTGTCATGACTTGTATTGTAGCATTATTCAAAAGTATGATGAGGCATGGGAAGGTTTGATTTGCTAATCAATTCTCACAAAATAATATTTGGAAAATAAAATATTTGGGGAAATTGGTGCAAATTTCTATCTTTAAATATTTATATTCTCTAATAGTTAGCTATGAAACAAGAAGGTAAATTAATTTACCCCTTCAAATTTTATCATTCAGTAAATTTGGATAAATAATTATTCTCCACTAAAAAGAAAACAAAACTCTTCATTGTTTTCAGTGCACTGGTTGACATGAGTATCACTGGCTGACCCGAGATTTTGAATTGTAATATACTGCCTCATTTGATCATTTTTAGAGTTTACCCAGTTTTATTTTCTACTATCTATGTTATGATGTACAAAGTCCAGTTATCGACAGGGATTGAATTCTCTTTCTAGAATAAAAATGGTGGGAGCCAGAGTGATAGTCCAGCGGGTAGGGCATTTGCCTTGCATGTGGCCGGCCCATGCTGGTCCAGGTTCGATCCCCAGCATCCCATATGGTCCCTGAACACCACTGGAAGTAATTTCTGAGTGCAGTGTCAGGAGAAACCCCTGAGCATTGCCGGGTATGACCCAGAAAAAGCAAAAACAATGGACTCAAAAAGAAGATGTAAAAATGGCACTGTTAGTGGTCAGGTTTTATTTGTAACTCCTTGCAACCAATATATATTCATTAAAATGCATAAAAATCACATATACAGCATGCCTTATATTTCCAGAGAGCTTTCCAAATAGACAAATAAAAAGCAGACTAATACAGGTAAAGCATTTGTTCTTATTCTTATTTTTAATAAAGCATCATTGACTGCAAAAAAATGGCTGGCCACCACACATTCAGGCACACATACATCACAAAAATAACTGACTCTAAATACCATATTAACAACCATGGTGCTCTATACATGCGATGTGAAATGAATTTCAGATTACATGTATTGATAAATGTATCAATGTTATCTGTGAGCAGTCTGCAGCTGCATTAAGGTTTCAGCCACTTACATCCTTAAATTTTAGTTCTGACAGTCAATATTTTAAACATTAAAACAAAACAAAATTTCAAGGCACTCCTCTGAATATCATTCTGGGTTCCTCCAGGAATGATAGAGTAACAGCATCAAGAAGACAGGACTTAACTTTTTTCAAAAATATAATATTGTCCCTTGCAAATAAAAGCACAGTTTGGGAGCATAATTTTGCACCATGAATATGTATTTTTGATGTACAAATACTTAGAAAGCACTTTTTTACAGCTGTCTTCACTTCTTTTAAATAAGACAAACTTTGGATGCATAAATTAGGAATCTTATGCATGAAGAAACAATATGTTGTACATTATAATCAAGTATAAGCCATGAATAATAGCAGTATTTTGCTTCACCTTCCTCTGTATGGTGTACAGATCTTTGTAAGAAAAAAAATGGACAGACATTCTGAGAATGGTTAAATCCTTTTTGGAATGCATATCTATGAACATTAAACTGATATGAATAAAATACAGGTGGAATTATATTAAATCAGAGGAAACCACCTTACAGAGGAAGTAAATATTTTAACATTTATAAAATCATATTTATGGTTAACTTAGTTCTTTCATACTAATTTAATTCTGTGTCCTTCATTCCATTTTTGGGGGATGGAGAGGTTGGGACACACCATGTGGTACTCAAGGCTTACTCCTGGCACCATGCTAAGGGATCACACCTGGAATACTTGTGGGAATGATCCCACAAGTGTGGGATGGAACCAGGTTGGTTATGTGCAAGGCAAAAGCTCTACCTGCTGTATTATCCCTTTGGCTCTTAGATTGTTCAATTCTTTTTACAATGCATAAGAGCATAAACTTAGTCACAAAAAACTGAGGTTTCAATAGAAGAATTCAGAGATTTGACTCCAGTATTAAAAATACTATTAAAATGATATTCAATCTCTTGAAATAATACAGTGTTATCTTTTAAATCACATACTTTAAAAATATTTCGGTGATAATAAATATATCTTATTTATTGCTTTTCCATGAATACCTGATGTATAACTCTCTTTAAAATTTTTGTATCTTATCATTCTGAATTAAGCAATGACACAGTGCACGTTGGATGCTATTTTCCTCATAAAAATACACCTTATAACTGAAGCATTCTGAAAAATTAACAAAAGACATATGGCCTAATTTTCAGCTTATATTACATTTTTAGGATACCACTGTTGCAATATCTTATAGTGCTGCATATAATTCAGTAGTTAATATTAAGGAAGAAAGAAGAACTGACAAAATTTTACATATAGCAACTGTGACTTTGGAGTTTTTCCAAAATTTTTATACCAAGAAGTCAAAGTATCCTTGAAAATGTGAGGAATTAATCTTCCATAATCACTGACACTGACACTAGCTCTACAGGATCATTAAAAACCTTATTTCTGGAATTAGACTAGCTATTATCTTTTTTCTAACCAGTTTCCTGTCATCTATTTTTTCTCACTGTAGGACCTTTTCACAAATGTTTCTAAGACATTTATTTTTAGTAGAACTGTAATAATAAAGGTGCTTCCTAATTCACAAGCAAGTCATCGATGTATAGTTCAGTTCTAACTTAATGTCAGGAAGTTCTTGAAAACAGAGTTTTAGAGCAAAAAAAGTGCAACAAAACCAGGTTTAAGCCACAATACAGTTGGCACAGCCTTAGCCTTATATGTAGTGGCCCTGGGTTCAATAATTAGCACGCGATAGGGTCCCAGGGGCCACCAGAAGTGATCCCTGAGCACAGTCAGTTTTGGTCCCAACACTAAAAACAACAACAGTAACAACAAAAAAAATCAATTATTTTATGGACTTACTGACATAAACAGGAGTTAAGATGCTAGTACAGATTTCTGGACATTAAGAGATGAAATTGTAAATAAACATGTAACCCCAACTGATATTTGGCATGTTTAAAAAATCCTTCCCCATGAAACAAGGAAACCTAGAAGAAATGGACAAATTTCTTAGTTCCTATAGACACTCAAGGCTGCACAAGAAGATTTGGAATACCTGAACAAACCTATCACTATCAAGGGGATGGAATCAGTAATCAAAAGTATATCCAAACAGAAAAGCTCAGGTCAGATGGATTCACCAGTGAATTTTGTGAAACCTTTAAAGAGGACATTCTCCAAGTGCTTTTTCAAGAATTTCCAAGAAACAGAAACACTCCTAAATAGCTTCTACAAGGCACATATCACCCTGATACCCAAAGATGACAAAAAAATCAACTAAAAAAGAAAACTACAGACCAGTCTTCCTATTGAACACAAATACTAAGAAAAATACTAGTAAATAGAATACTAGCAAATAGAATCCAAAGAGTCATCAAAAAGATTATTCACCACAACTAAGTAGAATTCATCCTGGAATGCAAGGATGGTTCAACATCCACAACACAATCAACATAATACATCAGTTCAATAGGAGGAAAAATAAAAACCATATAATCATATTAATACATGCAGAAAATGCACTTGGCAAGATCCAACACATATTCATAATAAAACTCTCCATAAAATGGGAACTGAAGGTACATTTCTCAATATAATCAAAGCCATGATTCTCAATGGGGAAAAACTGAAAGCTTTCCCCTAAGATTGGGGACAAGACAAGGCTGCCCACTCTCACAACTTCTATTCAATATAGTACTAAAAGTACTTACCATAGTAATCAGGAAAGAAAAGGACATTAAGGTCATCCGGATAGGAAAGGAAGAAGTCAAGCTGTCACTATTTGCAGATAACATGATATTATAACTAGAGAACGCTAAACTCTCTTCCAAAAAGCTCCTAGAAACAATAGATTCCTATAGTAGAGTGGCAGGGCACAAAATCAATACCCAAAAGTCAATGCGTTCCTCTATGTAAATAACTAAAAGAAGAAAAGGATATCAAAGAAATGATCCCATTCACAATTGCACCACAGAAAATCCATTACCTAGGAATCAGTTGACTAAGAATGTAAAGGATCTCTTCAAAGAAAACCATAAAACGTTGCTGCAAGAAACAAAAGAGGACCTGAAGAAATGGAGACACATTCCCTGATCATGGATTGGGAGAACTAACATTATCAAATTGGTAATAGTTCCTCGTCATTATACAGACTCAATAATATATATATTATATGTAATATACATTATATAATAATATAATAATATATATTATTGGTCCCTATCTGGATACTCATAACATTCTTCAAAGAAATTGACCAAACACTCCTGAAATTCAGATGGAATAAACCCCCCCACTAAGAGCTAAAGCAATCCTTGGGAAAAAGATGAAAAGTATCACTTTCCCCAACTTCAAACTCTCCCACAAAGCAGTCACAATTAAAAAATCATAGTATTGGCATAGAAATAGACATGAAGACCTATGGAATATAACTGAATATCCTGAAACACACCCTCAAATGTATGATCACTTAATCTTTGATAAAGGTGCAAAAATATTAAGTGGAGCAAAGAAAGCCTCTTCAACAAATGGTGCTGGGAAAACTGGAAAGCTACATGTATTAAAATGAACTTAGACTTCCTTCTAAGACCATGCACAAAAAGTCAGGTCACTGTCTTCCTGCTCATCATCGAACTGCTTGAGCAGGCACCAGTAACATCTCCATATGTCTTGTCTCATGCAAGTAGAGCCCAAGGGCACCTGCTTGCTCCAGGAACATAAAGAGCCTCAAACCATTCAATCAGGTCATGGGAATGAGGTCTATAATTGTTACTGGTATTTGGCATATCAAATATGACACAGGTAGCTTGCCAGGCTCTGCCGAAAGTCAGGTCAAAATTAATTAAAGATCTCAAAGTCAGGCATAAAGCGATAAGGTACATTGAAGAAAACAGGGAAAATGCTCTATGCCATCAAAGCTAAAGGCATCTCCAAAGATGAAACACCACTGGCAAAGCAAATTGAAGCAAAGATAAACAAATGGATGGGATTGTCTAAAACTGAAAAGCTTCTACACCTCAAAAGAAATGGTGACCAAGATACAGAGACAGCCCACAGCCTAGGAAAGAATATTCACCCAAAGACTAGCTGATAAGGGGTCAATGCCCAGGAATTATCAGGCACTGGTAGAACTTCACAACAAGAAAACAGCAAACCCCATCCAAAAATGAGGGAAGAAATGAACAAAAATTTCCAAGAAGTAATTCGAATGGCCAAAAGGCATATAGAAAAAGTGTTCTTCCTCATTAATCATCAGGGAGATGCAAATCAAAACAACAATGAGGTATCATAACACACTACAGAGACTGGCACATATCCAAAAGTACAAGAACATCTGGTGCTGGCGTGAATGAGGGGAGAAAGGGACTCTCATCCTCTGTTGGTGGAAGTACCGACCAGTGCACCCCTTTTGGAAAATGATATGGACATTCCCCAAAAGCTAGATATTGAGCTCCCGTTTGATCCAGCAATACCGCTACTGAGAATATATTCTGGAGAGCCAAAAACACATAGCAGAAACACTATCTGAATGTCTATATTCATTGCAGCTCTACTCCCAATAGCCAGAATCTGGAAACAACCTAAATGCCCGAGAATAGAAGACTGGCTAAAGAAACAGTAGTACATAGACACAATGGAATATTATGCAGCTGTCAGACAAAGAAGACATGAAATTTACCTGAAAATGGATGGACATGGAGATTATCATGCTGAGTGACATTAATCAAAAGAAAAAGGTCAGATATAGAATAACTGCATTCATTGATGGGATATAAACATATACCAGTGTTCTACTAATTGTGGGAAATGGTAAGGCCAGATTAGAACCAGATTAGAACTCAGTTTTGAATACACATAAAGAGATTTATATGATAAACCCTAATATCTGTTGCCAAGCCACAATGTATAAGAGAATAGAGAGTAAAAAGAGAGAGAGACAGAGAGAGACAGAGAGAGAGAGACAGAGAAAGAGAGGGAAAAAAAGTACCTGCTATAGAAGCAGGCTGGGGGTGGATGTGAGGGTATGTGGGGACATTGATAGTTGGAATGGGGCACTGGTGGAGGGATGGGTGCTGGAACACTGTATGACTGAGACCTGATTATGAGCATCTTTGTAATTGGATACCTCATGGTAAGAAATTATTCAAGTAAGGCGAGAAACAGACTGTATTTTCTGTTTCTTATTCTACACTCATACATTATTTTTTGCTTCTATGGTCAAATCCCACAATGATCAGGAGGTACTCCTGGCTCTGCACTCAGGAATTACCCCTGGAGATGCTCAGGAGACCATATGGAATGCAGGGGATTGAACCCAGGTCAGCCATACACAAGGTAAATGCCATCCCTACTGTACTATACTAGAGCTATACTGTACTATAGCTCTAGTTCCACATTATATATTCTTGAATTATACTAATAACAATGGTCAAACTATTTGAGTTCATTTTATTTATTTTTATTTTTTTTGCTTTTTTGGGTCACACCTGGTGCTGCTCAGGGGTTGCTCCTGGCTCTGCACTCAGAATTTACCTCTGGTGCTGCTCAGGGGGACCATATGGAACGTCGGTACTCAAATGCCCTCC
This sequence comes from Cryptotis parvus, assembly GCA_021461705.1. Classification (NCBI taxonomy): domain Eukaryota; kingdom Metazoa; phylum Chordata; class Mammalia; order Eulipotyphla; family Soricidae; genus Cryptotis; species Cryptotis parvus. The sequence continues at coordinate 103,756 of JAJIBD010024335.1, read as the reverse complement.
CCAACTGTGCTATTGCTCCAGCCCCATTTTTAAAACACAAATTTATATTGAACTATCATAACCTTTTCTCCTTTTATTATTAGGTATTCTTGTACATGCACTGCCACATAAATATTATTTCTTATTTTATATTTCTAATATATCTTTGACTCAAGTATGAATAATCATACGCGAGTCAACATGAGCTCAAGAGTTTATTTTACCTAGAATTCTTATAACCTTCTTAGTCAACAAGCTACAAATAAAATACTTGATTCTTTTTTATTTTTCACTAAAAAATAGATTTCCTCTTATATTCCTTATATTTTGCATATTATGTCCTCTAATTACTATCTACATCTACTTTGGCTATTGCTTTATATAAGGCGTCATATTTCCTTTGGAGCACAGTAAATAGCTTCCTAAATTATCTCCAATTTTTTCCCTCAACTGCCAGTAGATTTGACAGATTTTAACTCAAAATTATCTTTAATATAAAGCTCATTTTTTTCTCGTATTAGAGCATCCAATTTATCTTTGCAACTTCTCAGTCTGACAATGCTCCTCCTGCTACAATTATTAATAAATTACTATGTACCAAAATCTTTTTCAGTGGCTTAATATTAGACTGCTTTGGGGAGCTTGTTAGTTTTTGACATAATCAAAAATTTTGCCACATTTTTCTCCAGCCATCTGTAAAGACATTTTTCCTAAAGGTTCTTTTACCTTCCATTGAAACCTAGGAATCCTCTTTGCATTCTTAAGAGATGGCTTTTTGATCTCTTAAGTCACAAAACAAAGCCAGGAGGGGTAGTCAGAGGTGGAAGCATTGGTTTTGCGGATAGCTGGCCCATTCCCAGAACTACTAGAAGTGATCCTTGAGCACAGAGTCAGGAGTAAGACCTATTCATTTTCCAGATATGGCTCAATTTGCTGATCCACCTTATATTGACTTAGTTTAGAATTAGAATATAGATTCCTAGTCAACCTGAATCTGACAGTATCTTTTCCACTTCCCTGCCCAGGTTGGCCTCAGGCTAGGTACTAGATGAGCCCTTGTTCTAGGTAGGTGGTGTAAACTGATTTTACTGCAATTCCTTTGTGAACATCAGGGCCAACTTCCAGGTACCTCTTTGTAGACTTGAGATGATGGAGGTAAAAGTTCATCCCTATTATCGTGATAATGAACACCCACAGGTTGACAATTGTGCTTTTCAGAACATATCTACATTCACCTTTCTCACAACCTCAAAAGAGTCAACTAGTTCAGAAGCACTACCAATGTTCAAAGATTCCTTTGAAAATCTGCACGTGGTAATTTAGGACCTCAATTTTAAATTCTGCGTCTTTCAGAGTCGGAATCTAATTGAAGTTCTATTTTTTTGGGAAGAAGAAATCAAATCCCACCTGTATCTCAATGTTGTGGAAACTGAGATTGAGTCATTAAATGTATCTTCCTGAATTGCAGACTACATACATGATTAGGTAGATAGCAATTCAATTTCTGGACTCAGGAACAATGACCCTAAGCACTGAATTAGACAGCCTTCATGAAATTCCTTTCAGGATCTGTCATTTGTCTGCTTCTAAAGTCACTTTCTCATTTTCAGTGCATTCTAACATCATTCACCTTCCAAGAACTGTTTTTTTAATTTTTTAAGATCATTATTAAGCTTATTTTAGAGCAATATATAATTTCTATACAATATTATATATACAATTTGTATATATAATTTATGTACAATATTTACATACTATTTTGATATATAATTTATATACAATATTTACATATCTAAATAAAATTTTCTATTACCTATTTATTAATGTAACATTGAAGAGTCTCTATCTTATCACATAAAAACTTGGCACAACTTAGCTATGTTTTTTAGGAATCTTCTATTCTAGTTAATAAAATTAAATGAAATAAATTAAAATCAAGCATAATGGCTTTGCTAACTTCTTAATATATTCTTCTTTTTACTCCCATCATTTATTAACTTTGCTTTCTATTGCTTATTTTATTTTTTAATTAATTAATTAATTAACTTTTTAACAATTACAAAAATGTTCATCAATTTTACCTCACTTCCTTCCTTTACACAGGCCATTTTCTCTACCAGGAATTGCCTTCCCCTACATGCTGTTGTGCAGTAGCTACCCACTAAACTCATATTCAAGGTTGCTGCTTTCTTGACCTTACTAGAAGACTTAAGTACTTCCTCGACATGTTTACAAATGAAAAATATTATAATAAGTTGTCTACTTAAGAAAACATATATTCACTATTTTGTATCTCCTGCTAAAACTCCGTGACTATGGAAAATATATTCTGCAGTCTGTTCATCAATTTCTAGAATAAATGCTTGTTGAGTGAATAAATGGCAGATTTTACCTCTGGTAAGACAAAATGTCATATGGACAGAAGGGTAAATATTTGAAAATTATCTAATGTTAAAACTCAGTTAAGGGGCCAACTTCGATAGTCCAGCAGATAGGTGACCCCTGCGTCTCCACGGACCCAAGTTGCCCCAGGGAAGAGCGGAAACTCCATCAACGGGAACAAAGGCAAACTGCCTTGGTTTCAACGCGGACCCCTTGGGCGTGGCGCTCCCGGGACTGGCTGCAAATCTCCCCCACAGGTGTGTGTGTGACCCCCTGCGTCTCCGCCGGACCCAAGTTGCCCCAGGGAAGAGCGGAAACTCCATCAACGGGAACCAAGGCAAAGTGCCTTGGTTTCAACGGGGGACCCCTTGGGCCCTGCACTTCCTAGAACATCCCAAAACTCAAAACTGCACTAAGCGGCGTCCACGCAACCCTCTTACTACCTATCTTGCATGAGGTACCAGTGAACCTTGGTTCCTACATCCTTGCTACCCACCAAAACTCTGCAAACAGACCAGACACCTACTAACTGTACTATCTAGTCCCCCAAGACCCCACATTTGCAACCTACAATAGTCATAATGGTAAAGCAACACAAAATTCCATCAAGCTCCGTGAGTGAAGTCACTAGTCCAGATGAGCCAAGCAATACCAATGAGTTGTATAACCTCTCTGATAAGGAATTTCGAAAAGAAATGTTAAGGATTCATAAGGAATTCAAAGAAGCAATGGAATGCAAACTCAATAAAATACAAGAGGACATGATAGAAGAAGTGAGGAAAATGCAAATGGAAATGACAGATATTAAAAATGAGGTACATGAAATGAAAAACACAGTGGAAAGCCATCATAGCAGAATAATAGCTACTGAAGAAAGAATTAGTGATCTCGAAGACGAGTTCCAAAGATTCTCTACACAACACCAGAAGATAGAATAAAAGACTCACAATTACCAAACAGACAACAGGAGATAATCGGGATGAAGCCAGAAGAAACAACATATGGATCATTGGGGTCCCAGAAGGGCAAGAAGAAAACCCTGATGAAGAAGAAACTGTCAAAGCCATCATTGCTGAGAGGTTCCCAGAACTAAAGAACGCTTGCCTCCAGATCCAGGAGGCCCGTAGGATACCAGCTAAAAGAAACCCCAACAAGAATACTCCAAGACACATCTTAATTAAAATGACAAAAACTATAGATAGAGATAGAATACTGAAAGCAGCAAGATCAAAGAAGGAAATCACATACAAAGGAACATCTCTAAGATTTACTGCAGACTTCTCTGATGAAACACTCCGAGCCCGAAAACAATGGTGGGATATTGTGAAAAGGCTCAATGAACTGCAGGCCTCACCAAGAATTCTTTACCCAGCCAGACTCACATTCAGATATGAAGGAAAGATACACAACTTCATGGATAAGCAACAACTCAGGAACTTCATGGACTCAAAACCAACTTTAAAAGAAGGACTGAAGGGTCTGCTGTATAATACGACCAAACCCATAAGCACAACAAGCACAAACAGAAAGATGACACAAAATCCGATGACAATAATCTCTCTCAATGTCAATGGTCTAAATGCACCAATTAAGAGACACAGAGTAACAAAATGGATTAAATAATTGAACCCAACATTCTGCTGTCTACAAGAAACGCATCTGAATAATCAGAACAAACACAGACTCAAAGTCAAAGGTTGGAAGACCATTCTCCATGCAAACAACTCCTCCAAAAAGGCTGGTGTGGCCATATTAGTATCAGATAGTATAGACTTCAGGCTGAAAAAGTTTAGAAGGGACAACGAAGGCCATTTCTTATTACTTAAGGGGTATGGACACCAGGAAGAAATTACACTAATAAACATATATGCACCCAACGAGGGGCCAGCAAAATACATAAAACAACTGCTAAGAGACCTCAAAGAAGACATTAACAGTAGCACAATAATAGTTGGAGACTTCAACACTGCTCTATCAACGATGGATAGATCAACAAGACTGAAACTCACCAAGGAAATATTGGCCCTCAAGGAAGAAATGGAAGAAAGAGAGCTAGTGGATATATACAGGGCTTTTCATGCCAAAAAAGCTGAATACACATTTTTCTCTAGTGCACATGGAACATTCTCCAAGATAGACCACATGCTGAGCCACAAAGCATACCTCAATAAAATAAAAAAGATAGAAATTGTGTCAGCTATCTTTTCAGACCATGATGCACTGAGAATGGAAGTTAACCGTACACAGAAACAGGGAGTCAAACAAAACACCTGGAAACTGAACAGCTCACTCCTTAACAACAAATGGGTCATAGAAGAAATCAAACAGGAAATCCAAAGATTTCTGGAAACAAATGAAAATGAAGACACCAACTATAAGAACTTGTGGGACACGGCAAAAGCCGTGTTAAGAGGGAAGTTTATAGCTCTGCAAGCATTCATCAGGAAACAAGAAAGGGCCCACATAAATAACCTGACTACACAGCTGAAGACATTAGAAAAAAGACCAACAAAAGGAGCCCAACCCAGGCAGAAAAAAGGAAATAATAAAACTTAGAGAGGAAATCAATGAGTTGGAAACCAAAAAAAAACAATCCAAAAGATTAATGAAACCAAGAGCTGTTTTTTTGAAAAAATAAACAAGATTGACAAACCATTGGCAAGACTTGTAAGGACAGGGAAAGAGAGAACCCAAATAAACAGAATCAGAAATAAAAAGGGTGACATCACAACAGAAACCACAGAAATCCAAAAGATCATCAGAGATTACTTTGAGAGCCTGTATGCCGTGAAACATGAGAATCTAGAAGAAATGGATCAATTCCTGAAGTCCTATAACCTCCCACGGCTGAAACAAGAAGACCTCCAATACCTGAATAAGCCTATCACCATTGAGGAAATAGAAACAGTAATTAAAAGACTTCCCAAACACAAAAGCCCAGGTCCAGACGGATTCCCTAGTGAACTCTACCAAACCTTTAAGGAGGACCTACTGCCAATCCTTTTCAAGCTCTTCCAGGAAATAGAAGAAACAGAAACACTCCCAAACAGCTTCTACGAGGCACATATCACCCTGATACCCAAAGCAGGGAGAGACAACACAAAGAAAGAAAACTACAGACCAATATCCCTGATGAACACGGATGCTAAGATCTTCAACAAAATACTAGCAAACAGAATCCAAAGACTCATCAAGAAGATTATACATCATGACCAAGTAGGATTCATCCCGGGTATGCAAGGATGGTTCAACATTCGCAAGTCAATCAACATAATACATCATATCAATAAGAGAAAAAATAAAAACCATATGATCCTATCAATAGACGCAGAGAAAGCATTTGACAAGATCCAGCACCCGTTCATGATTAAAACCCTCCAGAAAATGGGAATTGAAGGGACTTTCCTCAAGATAGTTACAGCCATCTACCAAAAGCCCACAGCGAGCATCATTCTCAATGGGGAAAAGTTGAAAGCCTTCCCCCCTGAGATCAGGGGACAAGACAAGGTTGCCCACTCTCACCTCTTTTATTCAATATAGTACTGGAAGTACTTGCCATAGCAATCAGAGAAGAAAAGGACATCAAGGGCATCCAGATAGGCAAGGAAGAAGTCAAGCTATCATTATTTGCAGATGACATGATATTATACCTAGAGAACCCTAAACTCTCTACCAAAAAACTCCTAGAAACAATAGAGCGCCTATAGTAGAGTGGCAGGATACAAAATCAACACCCAAAAGTCGGTGGCTTTCCTATATACAAATAACGAAAGAGAAAGAAAGGGATATTAAGGAAACAATTCCATTCACAATTGTGCCACAGAAAATCAAATACCTGGGAATCAACCTACCCAAGTGTGTAAAGGACCTGTACAAAGAAAACTACAAGACATTGCTCCAAGAGATAAAAGAGGACACAAGGAAATGGAAACATATTCCCTGCTCATGGATGGGGAGAATCAACATTGTCAAAATGGTAATACTCCCTAGAGCTCTGTACAGATTCAATGCAGTCCCTATAAGGATACCCATGACATTCTTCAAAGAAATTGACCAAACACTCCTAAAATTTGTGTGGAACAATAAACCCCCAAGGATAGCTAAAGCAATCCTCGGGAAAAAAGAAGATGGGAGGCATCACCTTTCCCAACTTCAAACTGTACTACAAGGCAGTAGTAATTAAAACAGCATGGTATTGGAATAAAAACAGACCTGTGGACCTATGGAATAGAATTGAGTATTCTGACACCAACCAACCTCAAACACATGATCATTTAATCTTTGATAAAGGTGCAATGAGTCTAAAATGGAGTAAGGAAAGCCTCTTCAACAAGTGGTGCTTGGGAAAACTGGGCAGCAACATGTAAAAAAATGAATTTGGACCTGTGTCTAACACCATGCACAAAAAATCAGATCAAAATGGATTAAAGATCTCAATATCAGACTTGAATCCATAAAAGTACATTGAAGAAAATATAGGAAAAACCCTCCACGACATTGAAGCTAAAGGCATCTTTAAAGGTGAAACATCACTAACAAAGCAACTAGAAGAAAAGATAAACATATGGGACTACATGAAACTAAAAAGCTTCTGCACCTCAAAAGAAACAGTGACTAAGATACAAAAGCAGTCCACAGAATGGGAAAGAATATTCACCCAATACCCATCTGATAAGGGGTTAATATCCAGGATGTATCAGGCACTGGTAGAACTTTACAAGAAGAAAACAAACAACCCCATCAAAAAATGGGGAGAAGAAATGAACAGAAACTTCAGCAAGGAAGAAATTTGAATGGCCAAAAAACATATGAAAAAATGCTCATCATCACTAATCATCAGAGAGATGCAAATCAAAACAACAATGAGATACCACTTTACACCACAGAGACTGGCACATATTCAAAAGGAGCAAGAACAACAAGTGCTGGCGTGGATGTGGGGAAAAGGGGACACTCATCCATTGTTGGTGGGAATGCCGGCTGGTACAGCCTTTTTGGAAAACAATATGGACATTCCTCCAAAGACTAGAAATTGAACTCCCATTTGACCCAGCCATACCACTCCTGGGAATCTACTCTGGGAAGCCAAAAATACGCAGCGGAAACACCATCCCTACTTTTATGTTCATAGCAGCATTATTCACAATAGCCAGAATCTGGAAGCAACCAGAGTGCCCGAAAATCGATGACTGGATAAAAAAGCTTTGGTACATCTACACAATGGAATACTATGCAGCTGTTAGGAAAAATGAAGTTATAAAATTTGCCTATAAATGGATGGACATGGAGAAGATTATGTGGAGCGAAATTAGCCAGAAGGAGAGAGACAGATACAGAATGACTGCATTTATCTGCATAACATAAATATATATGTACATATTATGATACCAATATCCAAGGTCAAGTGAACCATATATCGGGAGGTCTTGTCAAAGGTGGAAATTATCACAAACGTGTGGGAGTCAGAGGCTAGGTAAGACAGAGAATGGAACAATGTGCTAACAATTGTCGAGGGTACTAATGCCAACCTAGAACTGAGCATTAAATAGAGGCAAAAAGATACACATGACAACCCTTTAATGTATGTTCTGTAATCCATAGTCTGGAGGGAAAGGAAAAGAGAAAGAGAGAGAAGCGGAAAGAATATAAAGAACCTGCCATGGAGGAGGGCTGGGGAGGGGGGGGGGGAACCGGGGCCCGTTGGTGGCGGGATGGGTGCTGGAACACTGTATGACCAAAACCCAAATATGAACTTTTTAATTGTATATCTTTGTAATTGTAAAAATAAAAAAAATTGATAGTCCAGCAGATAGGGTATTTGCTTGCAGCGCGCCTACCTGGGTTCCATCCCGGCATCCCATATGGTCCCCTGAGCACCGCCAGGTGTAATTCCTGAGTGCAGAGCCAGGAGGGAACCCCTGAGCATTGCCAGGTGTGAACCAAAAACAAAAAAATAAATAAATAAATACATAAATCAACTCAGTTAAGAGTTTGGAAATTTAAAACCACAGAATAAACATACTAATTGAAATCACCCATTATTGTATCTTTACTTTGGAGGTTTCTTGTCCACATCCTAGGGATTTTATTCTTATTATTTGTATATGCTTTCAGCAAGGTCATATGGCATGATGCCAGCATGTAGATCCTTTCCCACTTTCTAAGACTTCACATATGTGACCAGGCTGTGCCAAGACCGCCTGGGGAGACAGTCCTAAATGGTAAAGCTGTCTCTCTTATGTAAAGGCTCTATCCACAAGCCACAGCAGGTGTTTAGTTTACTACATTTGAGGTTATTATAAAGAAACTGCTCGGTTCTTTGATGTAGTGAAGCTTACATTTTATTTAATGATCAAATAATAGTAACCATGTTAACTTGGAATGCATCTGATCTTTATTTTTATCAATTGCTTAACTCAATGTTTATAAATCTATAACTGTTAGCACAGTACTTTTTTAGAGAAAATATAAATTAGTGTGGAACTAAATGAACAAATGTTTCTTGCCATTGAGGAAGAATAGTGTAAAAATTAGTAAAAGATTTTACTAATTGCTACCTTCATGTTTAGATAGAATTGTACAAGATTAACACGCTAACTTGCAGTTTCTCTCAAAAAGATGAATACATTTGGATGCATCTAAGGAGTAATTTTTTAAATTTTTTTAAAAGCACCTCTCTATAACTAACAATCTTAGTTCTGAAAAAATTAGGTTATCTCATTATCTATATCACCGACCATAATGCCCATTGGGAGAGAGGAAAGAAGGAAGGCTCCTGCTACAGAGACAGGCTGGGTGTGGGAGGTCACAATAAGTGTGTGTTAGGAGGGTAAAGGGTAAATGGGCACTGGTGTGGGATAGGTGTTGGCACACTGTGTGAGTGAAACCTGACCATGAACATCCTTCTGCGATTCAATAATTTAAAATAATTAAAAAAATAAATTAAATTTTAGGTTAGATTTAGGGTTAAATGTTGCTTAAATTTCAAATTTGTTCCTATCCATATAATAAATATTGCAATTTTAATCCTTTATTTCAGGAAAAGTAAATAAAATATTTAAGGGCAATTTTATGGAAATAAGTTGACACTTTTCATGGGATATTTTAGAAAAAATGTCAATATTTAACGATTTTTTAATTTTAAAAAGTGTTGACTTGAAGACATCAGAGAAATAATTATATCTTTAAAAAACAGAACTTGGCTCACCTGGAAAACATAGCACATGTTTTAAAGTAGTGTTCATATTTTATGTATATATACTTTTGAATAATAAACTTTTTATCCTTTTTCAGGAAAGGGAGAAAAAAAATTGTGTACATGAATGAGGTAATATTACTTCCTGTCTTTGGGAGAGCTCTGCTCTGGTTAGTGCTTCTATCCCATTCAACTATAACCCTGTAATCTTTAAAAAATGTTTTTAGTCATGGGCCTTCACCTTTCAGTGATTTCATCCAGATTCAGTTTCCATAGGCTTTACTGGTTTAAACAGAAAAAGTTCAGACCATCTGAACAAAATAAAATGTTGCCATTAAACTGGTTATTGTAGCTTAAGGTATAGTGTAATGGTATTTTTCCAGCAGCTGCTTTCAGTTGAATTTAAAGTTTAGAAAAGATTTGCATCTGATACCAAATAATAAAGTGCAGGTTGTGTTACTTCCTTCTTTTGTGTCCTAAAACATAAGGAAAATCGCTGTGGTTTTACATGGTAACTTATGATCATTACCAATGTTTTTGTTGTTGTTAACCTAAGTAATTGCTCACATGCGCTAAATAGGCTAAATAGTACATATGTGAAAACTGTTTTTTTTAGAAAAGAGAAAGCTGGTTATCTGTATTACAAACTATAATACCCTAAAGGAGACCCTGAGAGAGAGAGAGAGACAGAGACAGAGACAGAGACAGAGAGACAGTCAGAGAGAGAGAGAGAGAGATGAGAAGGTGCCGCCAAAGAGGACAAGTGCCCGCCATAGAGGCAGCCTGGATGGGGAGCCGGTGGGAGAGCATTGGTGGTAGGCAATGCACCTGGTGGAGACACGGGTATTGAACATTGTATGTCTGAAGCCCAATCATAAACATCTCCTGGCATCTCGTGGTGACTCAATAAAAAGATTAAATAAAGAAAATAAAGCATTCATCTAATAAATATGACGGAATTTGGATGGATTCTTATGATTTCTCATAAAATTATATATTTAATAAAATATTTCATTGATAATGTGCAATTTGATGTCTTAGTGTTGGGTATGTTGCTATTATCAAGAGTGCAAAGTTTTGTTCATATAATCTCACTTGATCAGATCACTTGAATCCGATATTCATCCATTTGCTCGAGCGGGCACCAGTAACATTTCCATTGGACCCTATCATGTGCCAATGTAGCCCAATGGCATCTGGTTGATTCAGGAATATGAAGAGCCTCAAACCGTTCCTTCAGGGGTCTTGACAAGGAAGTCTGACCATCTTGTAGGTGGGCAGCCACGTGATCTTTTGACATCCCGTGGGATCCAGTCGGTAATGGCTCTAGTCCAGCGGTTGTCTCCAAATCGCATTACATGTCCAGCCCATCTGAATTCCGATGCCTTAGCAAATTATTTCTACAAAGCTGTCTTATTCATAATGAGATAAAAATTACAAACTTAGGGCCCCTAACCCTAACCCAACCCGGGTTTGATCCCTGACATCCCATATAGTCCCCTGAGCACCGCCAGGAGTAATTCCTGAGTGCAGAGCCAGGAGTAACCACTGAGCATTGCCAGGTGTGACCCAAAAAGCAAAAAAAAAAAAAAAAAAAAAAAATACAAACTTAGAAATAGTCAGACATAATGATTTTTTGTGCTATTACATTTTTTTAAAAAGATGCTAATGAAACAACTTAAAATCCTTACGTGAAAAATTAAGAAAGCTATTATGACTTGCAGAATCCAATTTAGTAGATACATAATTACCAATTATAAAATTATTGCTATATTATTCCATGAAAAGAACTTACTGAATCTTTAAGTGCTTAGGATTTCCTAGTTCTTAAAAATATTCATAAAGGGTTGATAAACTCATTTTTCTATTAGCTAAGGTTTCAAGTCCAGAATTAAATAAATTATATGCATATATTTTTAGGCAATGCTTTTAATCAATGAGGATGGGATTTGGAGCACTCCTAAGAATGCTCAGAGGCCAGTCCCAATTTTCTGTTACAGGAGAGTGGTGCCATTCTCAAAGCCAAGGCACTAAAGGGACAATAGGTGCTGGTTTTGAACATGAGTCTCTCATACACAAAACAAATGCTCAGCCTATAGAACTATCTCATAGATCCAACAAACATCTTTCTAAGAAAGAAATGGGTTTTCAATCAACAATACATTTTCTCCTATATTAAACCTACACTATAAGCTAAAGAATATTTACAGACACAAAATGATGGTGTGAAGAGGTGTAAAATATAATTTATGAAATTAAAAAATAAAGTCTAAAATGTACTTTTGGGGGATAAGATGGAAGAACATAGATTGGACCTTGTGAGTTGATTTTACCTTGGATCTAGTAATTGATATAAAGACAAAAGCATAATAAGTTTAAGGATAAATCTCAGTCACTTGATATTAAAAGCCTGAGATTTATTTATAGAAAATGGCTCATTGTTACCTACATACATATGGCATTTAACAATGTCTATAATTGAAGTTCCAGAACTTCTCCAATTATCTTTGAATTTTTCACATTTTTTTTAGTAATTTTCTTCAGTGTATCAGAATGAGCAGCATAGAAATGAAAATAGCCTGACAGCACCAACCTTGTCTATATTCACCTACTAGAATACTTGAAATTTGAGTTCTTTATCCTTGAACACTATTCTTAACATCTTTTTTCATATTGGTTTCACATAAAAGTTTTGGGGTCAGAGAGAAAACTGAATTATGAGTCTCTACTGGCTAAAAACAGATGATGGGAACACTGAAAGTGGAGTGAGGAAAAACAGAGAAAAAGAATGATAGAGACAGATATTGAGGGAGTTTAGCAAGGTATGAAGCAAGCAACAAATACTTAAAAGAAAAGTTATGCCACTAAAGCCTGCATGTCAGAAACCACACTCAAGTTAAAAATTATTATTACATAAAACATAAAAATATTAGGTATCAAACTGGTTTATTAGATACTTCCTTAAACCAGACAAACTAATAAAAAGTTTAAAAAAAAAACCTAGTCAAACAGAGAGACACCTGGATCAAATAATTTCTTTCTATCTTTTGAGATGTTTCTATTCTCTCTGGTGCCAGAGAGCATAATTCCAGTAAGTGGCCTTGCAGGTCAGCTGATATTAAACTGTAATTGTTTTACCACCGACAGTAATTCTTTATAGAAAACTGAGTGATGGCTTGACATAGTATTATTTTAAAAGACTAACACTTTTTCTGAGTCATCACATTTTAACTCCCTTTATTAAACAGATATATAAAGAAGTAAAAGGGTATAAAAATCCCTAGAGGACAATCCTTAGTTTTCATTTTCAGTGAAATATTTTAATAAAACATTTGAAATTTTGCTGAAGGACAATATAATTCATTTTCCATGGCACAAAGGAAGAAATATAAGCAGGGATAATCAAAAGATCTTGAAATATATAGTCATGTTAAAAAAAAAAGCTTAGATTTGCAGGATAATAATTCCAGTCTTTTGAAGACTAAAAATAGAAATTGTGCTAGCAACCTATCCCAGTGGTTTTACCTCCTCGTGGGAGAAGTGGAAACGAAAGCGTTATGAAACTTAGACCTGGAATTGCTAGAGTGCAACAAAATTCCCAATTCCCCCAGCTGAAAAGAGACAGTCTCAACCATACATATTTCTATGCATCACCCCCAAGTCCCTGGTTTCTAGGGAAACATGCTCTTATACTTAAAGCAGACTTGGGAAAATCTATTTTTTTTAGAACTTTTTTCCAATAAAATTCTGCCACTAGTAGTTGTGAACAACACATTAGAAAACATGGTCTTCTCAGAATTTGTTCCCTTAGTAGCCTCAGTTAATTCCCAAGACATTTATTAATAGCATAGACTTCACACTGATAGCTAACTAAATTTAATAGAATTTTAAAATATTCACTCAATGATCAGCACTTGATAGCTCAACAGATTAGTTAGCCTGAAATTAAGTGCCCAGTCTTTAATAAAATATTAATGTACTTGGCTATAATAGAAAATAAGGCAAATGTGATATGAATGTGCACAAATATATCCATATAAATAAAATGAAAAACTAATAGTTGCAATGAAAAGAAAGACTAAGATCTGAGTCTAACTACAACAAAAATATTAGTCATATTACCCATATTCCTCATCTAAGTACAGGTTCTGGGAATATAAAACCTTTGAGGAAGTCTTCAGTCTAACATGAGGCTCTATGAACAGCAAATACTTAGATAATCAAAGGTGCAGAGATCATAGCAAACACTGTAATAGAGAAATAGTGAAGACTTGCTGAAGTTTTGCTTCTTACTAGCCACGAAGCTTCTAGTGTTTATTCCAGTTTGTAAAGGATTATTCTCTGCAATATTCCTCTTCACTTTCCAGCCTTCAGATAAGACATAACCCTCATTTCTATCAAATTCACATTCAAAGTTTGTTATATTATTAGCTGGATAAAATCATTTTTACATCTCAAACTCATTTCTATTTAAAACAAAAAATATATCCTCAAAAGGTTTATATAAGAAAAGTCAATCAGAAATCAATATTTTCTAAAACTTTCACCATGCCACACTTTGTTATATTATTACAGAGGAACATAATCCACTAATGCAAAACTACAGAAAAAAAATCATTAGTAGATTTTAACAGCAGAAGGGCTATATGAAACTGAATGGAATATTGATATTTGAGAAGTAAAATAATACTCTCAACTCTAATGGCTAACGATATAATCAATGAATAACAGCTTTGATATTGCTATCAGTTTAGTGTGATACACATTATTGGTATTCTCTTTCCGTCAGAATGTGTGAACAATGATGAGAGTAGAAAGAAAAAGCGTATTGAATACCAGTGTTCTGAAATTTGACTTTGGAGTTAGAATGTCTGGGTCTGAATCAACTCTGTTACTAACTGGAGAGATGAACCTAAATAATCTGCTGAATCTCTTTCAGTCACATTTCAGATATGTGATTATCTCATAGGAATAGTTGGGTTTATTTTTTAAAAAAGAAAGCATATATATGTGTGTATTAGAGTACTCATACCACTTTGTAAATATTAGTGTTCCTGTGAAACTTCCCTATTCCTGTGTTTAATCACTATTGCTTACAATAGTGATCTTAAGCAATTAGCATTTGAAAGATTAAACTTTAATTTTTGAATTATGCTTTACACATCCAGATATAAGTTATAGATCTGTTTTAATCATTGAGAGAATGGTTGGATAATAGTACTTGACCACTGACACAGGGAAGACACTAAGAGATTTTTAACTCACTGATTAGAACCCCACACTATGTGATTTACCTCATCTGTTTTAAAAGGAAACTTTTAAGTAAGATAATTTTTTTTTTGCTTTTTTGGGTCACACCCGGCAGTGCTCAGGGGTTTCTCCTGGCTCTGCACTTAGGAATCCCTCTCCTGGCGGTGCTGGGGGGGACCATATGGGATGCCGGGATGGAACCCGGCTGGCAAGGGCAGGCCGTGGTGCAAGGCAAACGCCCTACCCGGCCAGCCTATCACTCTGGCCACAAGTAAGATAAAATTTTAAAGTAATTTGCTGAGATAGGTATACTTGATCACTTGATTACTTGAAATTCCGTTATTCGCGTCAATTTGCTTCGAGCGGGGCCAGTGACATTTCCATTTGACCCTGTCATGCGCCAGTGTAGCCCAATGGCATTTGGTTGCTTCAGGAATACAAAAAGCCTCAAACGGTTCATTCAGGGTCTTGATGAAGAATTCTGGCCATCTTGAAAGTGGGTGACCACGTGATCTTTGACCCCCATGGGATCCAGTCGGTAACGACTCTAGTCCAACGGTCATCTTCAAATAGCAGAGGATTTGGAGATAGGTATACATTGTAGTTCTATTTTTTTATACCTTTATGGAATGGAGGTTCAAGTGTCAAAGACAAACACTGGGCTGGATCTTATTGGAGAACCTCATCAGTTCATAGCACGAAATAGCTGTTTCTGGTCAATCCCTGTCACAAAGCCTCTTAGTCTCTTCTCTGAGGAATGCGGGAATCCCAACTCTTTCCCTCTCCTGTCTCATGGCTTTGGACAGTAAGACAGTTTGTTTCCACTTCACTGACCATATTAGTAAAAGTTAGATAGTTAAGAAAATACAAGTTAAAGCTTATTTTCCTTGGTTGAGGAAAAGAATAATCCCTTATTTTAGAAATGAATGGTGTGGAATTGTGATTCCCTA
This sequence comes from Cryptotis parvus, assembly GCA_021461705.1. NCBI lineage: Eukaryota > Metazoa > Chordata > Mammalia > Eulipotyphla > Soricidae > Cryptotis > Cryptotis parvus. Next base: position 88,000 of record JAJIBD010024335.1, on the reverse strand, counting down.
GCCCCAAATAGTCTCACATTAAAATTTCACCCAGAACGAGATCTTCCTATATAGTTAAGACTCCCTTTGTCAGAAACAAGCTTCCTTTGCATTTTCTTTTCAATTCACCAGATGTTGCTCAGACAGTGGAAGACACCAGGTAAGATATTAGATGTATAGGTAAGAATTCTATCCCTAGCTTAGACTCTCTAGAATTTACTGGGGAGGGTACACTCCATCCCTCTGATAATTGTAAGAATTGTTCTTTGTTAGAGAAATATTTAAAATCATGTGGAGTGAACAAATATCCCACCTTATAGCAGCCTTTATACTTAGTAGGTGTAATAAGAAATAAGACTTTTGCTCTAATGAAGGGCAAAATTTGGTACATCTAGAATCCAAAGAACAGAAAAATAACTGAATGATTTTTATGGAATTTGTATAGCATGTTTCCTCTGAAGAGCATGGTCCAAAACATAAAATACAAATTAATAGCCAGTATTCCTCTTTGCATCCCTTGAGATGCAAATGCAGGTGATGATCCTCCTCCACTCACTTCTACCAGGGGAAAACAGAAACCCCACCCGGAGTTAAAACAGAGAAAATACAATGACCACCCCCTTCCTCATGAGAAGGAATGTTTTCAGTTTTTCAGGAGAATTATTTCTCTAAGGGAATCAGTTTTTTTAATAATAAATTTTAAAATAGTAATAGGCACTGAAAAGACAAAAAACCCTTTTAAAAAGTACAAGAAAATTCAAGGAAATTGAGAGCAGGAGGAAAAACAGTGAACCATCTGTGACATCATTTTTCTTCTAGAAAGTCTCCGATGGGCTAGAGGCGCCAGTGTTCTCACCCCAAGCCCCAAGAGTGTTGGGTCCCCAGGGTGTTGTGGCTGGGCCAGGGAGGGTAAGTACAGCGCCTCTCACACTCCTGGCTGGGAGTATATTTTGACTACAGATGTACAATTTGAAATTTCCATGCCACGATGAGTTGTTAGAGGTAGGGCCTGTTATTGCAGTTGGTTTGCTTTTCATGCCTGCTTATATGTTTGTTTGTTCACTTGGTGTGAGGATGTGTGCGAATGTGATGAGTGGTATGAGGTTGGTTTCCCTGTCACTGGTTTTGGAGTGGTGGTGGTTTGTTGACTTTTTATTTTAAGGTTGAAAAAAACCACGTGAAATTGATACAGTTTTCTTAAATTTCTTTCAGCTTAACATATGAAAAAAAATCTCAAATGAGAAAATGTGGTCATACAGATTTTGGAATACATTTTACTGCATTGGGTTGGATACTGAACAAAGTCTACAAAAAAATAAGGTGAATTTCAGGACTCATATTTTTTGAAAATCATGCACCATGTGATGTGGTTTACTTGAGAAACAGAAGTCTTCCCAATTTCCTTAATATTTTTCTAATCTATTTAATGAGTACTTAGAGGATACTTTACCACCAGAGATATGAAGTTAACAGAAATATGGAATTACCTTGAAGATAACCTTGTAGCTCTGATTCTAGTTCTCAGCCTGAGACATTAAGTCTGCCCCCTGTCTCCACTTCTCCCTACAGAATATGCCCCACTTTACATTGCAGCTCTTTCTAAAATATTTTAGCATTGGTCTTATGTGCTGATTTGCTCTCCTTGTAGTCTCTAATTTTTATATAAATCAATGTTAAAATTATTTCCAAAAAATACTGCCCATTTAATTGAAAATTATTTTATGATAATAAAATGTATTTAGAATCTGGGGATATAATGAAGAAAGTTAATTTATTTATATTAAAATGGTTATTTAGTTGGCCATATGTAGAGTGGAACATCAAGGCTAGTGTCTATAACAATGCAACTGTGGGTGAACATGGAATTATTTTACCTAACTAAGCCAGGAGTACTTAATTGAAAGCATTAAATTCTAATTTAACAAATAGTGAATTTTTAGCATATGCAAGGTATCAGATGCCCATATACAAAAATAAAAGTAACAAAATTCTATTTTCGTTCATACTGAGTGTATTTTGCTGCTATTTAAGCATTCAAGAAAATAAAGCTATAATCTTCTACTCTCATGTACTATTTTTTATAAACTGATAAATATCCAAAAATAATATTAGAGTAAACATGGAATAAACTAAAAAATAACTTAGTATGTAATCTGAAAACCTACACAAGTTTCTGTATAATACTGAAACTTGTACAATTACAAGTTTCTATATAATACAGAAACTTCTATAATGTTAATGTGGTTTTATTTGCTTTTACTTGTGGTCTCATTAGTAATTATTTCTTGTAGTCTAAAGCTAAAACTTTAATTAGTACTCTTTCCTAAGCAAGTTCTGAAAGAAAAAAAAATCAACAGGCATCAAATTCTTTTTCTGGTGTCTGAGTTTACGATACTTAACATAAACTTTATATTTGGATTGTGGTACTTAGAACCCGTATTAAAGGGGAGAAACTTGTCTTTCTTCTTTGAGTTGTTCCTCCAAAATGTATTACAGAATACATGCTACATTCTATTTATAAAATTAATAGTTTAAAATACCCTTAATATTACTACATACTATTTAACCAACAGAATGAACTAAAGTAATAGTCTCAAAGTATGAGCTTTGCACAAATGCTGCTAGCCAAATAAATGATGTATATAATGAAAATATACATACACTACCATTTATTTGCTCAGTTTCTAGCTACATTCAGGGCTAAATTTTTATATATTTTAAATCAACCCTGTAAAAAAGAAAGTCAATTTATATCTAAGCTGATTTGCCATACTTAGGGGTGATGTGGAGAGTATAGAATTTACCAAATAAAACAGGGAAACACTTAATGAGCATTGAGCTAGGATCCTTATACCTCCAAGAATACCCTATAGTCATGAAATACTAAGTGAGAAAAATGTTTGGAGATTGAAATAAGCACATGGTGAACAATTTATGTGTAAACAGTGATTAATTCTCAAAACACATGGTCTACATAGATTTGTTTTGCCTTTCTGTAGTTCTGACTGCCTGAACTCTATTTTACTAAGCACTCCTCTCATTATCACCTTCTCTCTCAGTTAAGTAACTGTAAATTCCAAGTGAACAAGTTAAGCAGCCAACTTTGAGGTAACATCTTTCTAGAACTGAAGTCATCATATTACATTGGTTTGTTTTTCCAGTGAGATTTCACATTCATTAAAAGGTATCCTGAAATGTAATTGTAAGGGAGACCCCCTTGCCCTCAGTTGCTCACACCTTCTAGTATCAGTTCCCTCTGGGACTTGGAACAAAACTGAGCACTTTGGCAAATCTAAAAATAATCAGTCCATTAGTATCAAGTTGCTTTCCCTGAACACTGCAAGGTGCTCTTTCTGCCTTTTCCATCCATTGTCACTTTCCCACAAGCTCTTCACCACTAAAAGATGCTTTATGTATTCATTGGGAACTTCAGTGAAGTTCCCAATGAATACATAAATTTACCATTTTCTTTGCAGAAGTTGAGGTCATATGTCATAGCTAGATATAAAGTAAAGGACAACTGTTTTTACAATTTTATGACTTTTCTTAATTAACTATAGATTCCATAGATACAGATCTTGGTATAAACTTGCAATAATATAAACAAATGCAAAAAAATTACAACACATTATCATTTGTTTTTCTATCCACTATGATATTGCTTCATATATCTCTGTAAAATAGCCAAAAGAGAAAAAAATCTATTTTGTAGGCTACAAAGGATTATAGATTGGGTGCTATGTTTTCAATAAAATGTGTTATATCCATTAAAATGAATACTTACAATAATAAGTTCAAATCACTATTCTTACAGAAAAAATTTAATTTGCCCTGTTCTTATAGTTTAATTTTAGAAAATATTTCAGCAGTCAACATATATGTCTAGAAATAATGTTACACATAATTTTAGTAACAACTGCAGTTAAAGATAATTTTTCACAGATTTGCAGGGAAAGTGATGCATGCTAATCTCATGGTTATAAAATTTAATATATGGGATTTTTTAAATAAGTCTCATCTAATTTTTCTTAGCAATATAAACTGTGAGTTATTCCTCACAATGATTTTCCAATTTTGCATTTTTCTTTGAAACCTGGAAAATTAATTAAAATGTATACAAATAAGAAAAGACAATGTTCTCTTTCAAAATACATTTTTTACTGGCTTTCAAAGAACAAAAAAACATTATACTAGGACTCTTTCCCCGAAAGAAAACACTTTCGGGGTTTCTGCTTTTGAGGACTGTAAGGAGAGAAGAAACCTGGGGTGCTTTAAGGTTAATGGACAGTGATTAAGGTTAATGGCTGAGTGCTTAAGGTTAAGTGCTATATTTACATAGCTGCCAATTCTCTTAAAAAATCTCTTTATGTCTATCAATCAGCTCCTTCTAATAGCCAATTAGACAGCAAATGGTATACAAAAAATGAAGGCCTTCAATCTGTATTTACAAGGTGGAACTGTCCATTTTCACTCTATATGTATCTATTGAACACCTACATTGCAATAACAGTGTTGCATACAAAGAAGTAGAAAGCATGAATTCTTTATCTGAGAAACTTCTCATTTAGCCAAGAATGGAATTAAATGTGAAAATACTCAGTTACCAAATAAATGATACAGGGAACATATGCTAGAGAATTCAGAGCAGAAAAGAATACTACTTACTTCAAGGTTTCAAAGCTCATGAAAAGATTCCTGTATTCTGCCTTAAAGACTATTTTTTTGCAAATCCCCAACCTTTGACCCTTTTAAACACGTGTATACTCACACTCAATTTATTATTTTGAAGAACCATATTTTATCTTTATAAAGTATATAATCTCAGAAAGGTGATCATGCCAATGCATGCCATAATTACCATTCAGCAAGTTTTACCATTAAATTACATTAGTGATTTATCATGTTAGTACATTCAATATTTAAGAACTTTTATTTGTAGGGCTAGAGATATCATATAGTTTTGCATGTAGCAGGTCTATGTTCTATTTCTAGACCCAAAACCCTGAGCACCACCAGGAGTGAACCTTGAGCATAGGGGATCCCAGTAGCGAGCCCTACATACTGACAGCATGGTCTTAAACAAAAACAAATATTTATTTCCAGTTAAATTTCTTTTTTTCCCAGGCAGGATATGACTTTGGGCCACACCCAATCATGGTTAAGGTTTATTCTTGGCTTTGTTATCAAGCGGCTCTTGTTGGTGCTCTGAAGATCATGCTTTGTACATGATCAAATAGGGTGGGAGAGATGTGATGCAAGTTCTTGCCCCCTTGGCTATCTTGATAACATCCAGTTATATTTCACATGCAACATCTCAAGATCCAATTATTTTTGTCTTGTTTTGTTTCAGAGTTTTGGAGTCACACTCAAGATGATCAAGGCTTGCTCATAGCTTTGTGCTCAAAGATCACTCCAAGCTTTGTGGCATGGTTTGGTGAGTAGTGCTGGAGTCAGGAATTGATCCAAGCAAACCATATGTAAGATAAGTGTCTAGCCCTTGTATTATCACTGTGACCCTTAAGATTAATTTAAAATAGGGACAGCAATGACAAAAATGCCTAGAAGAACTGAACTAGCACACAAACTTTGAATTCAGTACAACAGGCAAGCAAGAAGAGTTTAAACTAATATAAGGGTCTGAGGAACCGGCAGTTATCCAAGGCAAACTGCATCACTAAGCCCCGAATGACAGCATGATTAATTATAGAAATGAAGTTTATAAAAGAAGATTAATGTTCACCTTTGCGGCAGCCACTGGGAACAATACTTCATATATGGAACAGCCTCACTTTCACTCAATTAGTAATGTTTACTCAGGCCTGTTTTACTTTTTCGGTCCCCCACCCCTAAATTTTCAACTAATCTTGAGAGGGAGGTGTGCTAGAGAAGGAGAATGTTTGGTTTAAGTGCTAAGACAGAACACCTGCAATGATAGAGAAGGGGAAAAAATGACCTGTATCATAAAATCATGAAAGATAAATTATTTTATAGAATATTTTCATCCAGTATGTTCCTTTCATTGACTAGTTAAAAAGTGTTTAAATCATTAACCAAAAACCCCACAAAAGTGAATGAGCAATAAAGTTGACACGGCATTGTAATAGATCCTAACTCTCCAGATAATAGATAAAGGATCTGTTACACTGGTCAGAAAGTAACTTCCTGTGTATGAGCTGGGCTGAAGAGAGAAGAACATAACTCAGAGGTGGGACAGCAGAACACCCAGTATAAAGCCTAAAAGTCATCTCGTTTTGGTGAGGAATGTGTCATTAATATGGATACCGAATGGACTGAATGTGTCATTAATATGTAGGGGACTCAGCTTTGATTTCCGGAACTAAATAATTTCCCAAGCACCTCTGGATACAAGGTCAAGCACAAAACAGGGAGTAGCCCCTTACTCACCATTGCGTGAAACCCAATCCAAACAAAACACCTAGAAATTCCCTTTTGAATGTGATCAATAGCCTCACTAAAATGGAGACAGCTATCTGACATGCAATAACTTCTCCCACCAAAACCATTTAAAACTTAATGAAAGATATGCATCAAAATGTATTCTTTACGTGTCAAATCTATGTCTAATTGGCTTTCTTTCCAAAAGCTTTCAGTAATTATTATACCAATAGAAAGAGTACTTTGATTTTGGAATTATTGAAAAGGAGGACAACACCAAACACTGAGGATCGCTTAAAGAGCATGGAACTTTTTGAATTGAGAACATAATCTTTGCCAAGAAGTCCAGTTTGGAAGTAATCACAATTCAGTATGAAGACTATGAACATAAGCATGACTCAATTGTAGAGAAAAGAAGGGAAAAAGAAATTGCTCCTGAATGACAAAAGATATGAAAGATGTGTAGAGAAGAGTGTCAGAGATAAAGTTCACAACTCAAATTTGTTTACAGCTAACCTGTTTTGTTTTATGGGGGGCAACTAAGCAGTTTGCAGTGGGCCCTGAGCACTTGGTGTTCAGAGTGGATGGTTCAGTGCTCAAGCCAACAATGTGCTGTTTGGGCTCAGTGTTCCTGGGAACCACCAGTACGTCACCTGGTGGTGCCCATCCAGAGTTGGGGATTAAATAAGGAGTGTACCTCCAATTCTTAAAACGCCTCCTGTCCTTGTCAAAACAATGCCATATACATACCAGTTCTTTATATTTCTAAGCATAGGAAGACTTATTCCCATTGTTGGGCTAACCAATGAAAACATAAGGCAATTCCAAATCTGCAGTGACCCACCAGTCCTTCAGATACTCATTATTCTCATGAAGATTATACTGCTAGAATACTGTAACATTACATTACCGTTAACATTTAGGTAATAAGTTACTGTACACCACCACCAACAACAACAACAAAATTACATGACCCTAAGCACTGTCCTTATGTCAACTCTGGTTTGATCTTCCTCTCCACACCCACCCCCCATCTTTGGTACTATGGTTTGTAATCTAAGGACAACAGTTAGTCATCATTCAATACTATTTTCTTTTTTTCTCTATACATATGAGTAACTTCAAGGGTATTTGTTCTTCTCCCCCATTGACTTATAATTCTTAACATAATAATTTGGCAGTTCCATCTACATGTGCCTCAATTTTTTTATTTTTATTTATTTTTTATTTTTTTGCTTTTTGGGTCACACCCAGCAATGCTCAGGGGTTTCTTCTGGCTCTGCACTCAGGAATTACTCCTGGCGATGCTCGGGGACCATATGGGATGCCGGGGATCCAACCCAGGCCAGCATGGGCCAGCCGCGTGCAAAGGCGAATACCCTACCCACTGGGCTATCGCTCCGGCCCCAATGTGCCTCAATTATTAATGGCTTCTGCTTCACAGAACAGGAATAAATCTAAATCCTTAAACAAGCAGATGCCATTGGGATATACTGGTATGTCATAGGTTCAAATGGAAAGCGTTATTGGCGCCCCCTCGAGCAAATCTATGAATAATTGGATGTCAAGTGATCAAGTGATCGGTGTATAATGTTTAAAAAGGGAATTAATGGAAATTTTATGTATCTAGCAAATGTCCAAAGATTTGTAGTTCTAGGGTTGGAGAGACAGTACAAGGGTCGGGTACATGCCATGTACACTTCTCTCCTGGTTTGATCCCCTCCACCCCTTATGGTTCCAAGGCCACCAGGAGTGATCCATGAGTACAGAGACAGGAGTAACCCTGACCACTGCCAGGTGTGACACAAAAACAAAATTTAAAAAATTGTATCGCAAATTAATAAGAAGTATAAAATAATCATGCCTTATTTTTGTATCTTTCATAATATAATAAATGTAGATTTATAATTTTTTCTTGTTAAACATAATTTAAGATAAATTAATCTCACCCTTTTTAAGAAATTACATTGCACATCTCTATTTTATTATGGTGTCTTGAGACTGACAGAATAAAAAAGATCCTCAATGCAGTGGCGGGCCAATGCCGGCCCAGGTTCGATCCCGGCATCCCTTATGGTCCCCTGAGCACCACCAGGAGTAATTCCTGAGTGCAGAGCCAGGAATAACCCCTGATCATCGCCGGGTGTGACCCATAAAAAAAAAATGATCCTCAATAGAAAAAAGGCAAATTATTATCTATTTAAAGTATAAGAAATGAATTTTGTTAATTTGTGATAAGTGTTTAAGAACTAGCAAAACTAACTGAAAAAAATCAAACCCCTCATTTTCAATATCCAAGTAACTTGGGAATGTTTAATCAAGAGTTTATTAACTCAGTCAAATCAACTTTAAGTCATTTAAATGTATTATAACATAAAATTATTTTAAAAACTAATCTATCTTTATAAAAGTAATATATTTCTATTTAAGTTATTTAAAACTCTTATGAGCTGACATTAACACTTTTATATATAAAGCAATTTATATGCATTTTAAATTATGAATAAAATATAAATCATCCATTTCAAACTTCTCTACTTTTTAATTATTTAAAATTTTTGTTTAATTAAATCCCATGTGATAAACAGTTACAAAGTTGTTCATTCCTAGAGTTCAGTCATATAACGAGCCTTTACCAGTGTATTTAAAATATCTTTATCATAGGTAAAAAATTGAGGAAATATTAATAAATTAGATATATAAATATATGGTATATATTTACATATAATAGTATATATGTACATTTGTGTACACATATTAATATATATATAATTAATATAACTATTACATTATGGAAAATAAGTCAAAATATATCTTGTGTATACACATCTAGTGTTATGGAAAATAAGTCAAAATATATAGTGTGTATACACCGCGATATATAGTGTGCATACATACACATATATACAAAATATATGTGTACACACACTATATATTTTGACTTATTTGCTGTAACATAGAAGGTCTGAACTTCTGGTAAAAATCTCAATTTATGGGAACAGAGTGATAGTTCAGTGGGTAGGGCATTTGCCTTGAACATGGCCAATCAGGTTCAATCCTTGGCATTCTCTATGCTACTCTGAGCACCGCCAAGATTAATTCCTGAGTGCAGAGCCAGAATTAACCTGTGAGCATTTCTGGGTGTGACCCAAAAAGCATAAGAACAAAATCTCTCCTCTCCTTTGGTCATGAGTGATAGTACTGCAGGTAGGGCATCTACCTTGCAACCAGCCAACCCGAGTTCTATCCCCAACATCCTGTATGGTCCCCCTAGCACCTGCAGGACTAATTCCTGAATACAGAGCCAGGAGTAACCCCTCAGTACTGCTGGTGTGATCCAAAAAAAAATAAAAACCCTCTATTATGTTACATATTTACATATCCATATACATATCAACACATTCTAATGGATTATTATACAAGTAATGTTTCTAAAAAGTAACGTAGCAATCTCAATATGAATTGACATCTGACCTCCTAATTCTGCTTTAATTAAATATCATTTTCTACAATTATTATTGGTGCTTTTTAGAATTCAACCTTTAGCATCGTCAACCACATTAATAAATATACTGAATGCCTCAAACTTATTCACTGAATAGCCTTTCCTGGAAAAAAAATAAACACCTAAGTTTGGTCATTCCTCATTACTAGTTAGCATATGTTGTAGGAACACACAAGGACCATATGCTTGTCTAGAAAAGCAGCCTACCATATTACATCATTCATCTGAGAAAAAAATTAACTCATGGCTAGCCATATATAACTTAGCTGTGCCCACACATAATGCATCAGGGATAGTTATTATTAAATTTTTCCCCATGTCAAAGGTGGTCCATAGCTCTTGAGATATTATGTTTATTTTATGTGAAGCCTCACTAACTTTGTAAAGTTTTATAATTGACTATGAATTATTCATCTTGCTATTCACTGTATCACTGGCTTCCCGTTCATCATCGATTTGCTCGAGCAGGCACCAGTAACATCTCCATATGTCCTGTCTCATGCAAGTAGAGCCCAAGGGCACCTGCTTGCTCCAGGAACATAAAGAGCCTTAAACCATTCCATCAGGTCATGGGAATGAGGTCTATAATTGTTACTGGTATTTGGCATATCTCTAGCTATTACTTCTTTTATTGATTCCCTATCATAAAATAAAATAAACTATTTCAAGCCCAGGTATGTTTGAACCACAGAGGCATCAATTGCATCATGCCGTTTTTGACACCACAGAACTATTCCTTGGAACATGTGATGGCAGAGACATTGGTATTGTCAGTGTCCTTGTCAACACAAATCTGGCCATGAGCACTGATTAATTTGAGTGCCTAACAAAACAGATAGAACGATTACACTTGAAGAGATGTGGCTCAATGCCAGCACTTCCTATCTTTGTTGTCTACGCACCAACATCCACATACAAGGAAGAAGAAATTGAGAAATTCTATATGGAACTGTAGGTGTTCTATAAAGATCACACCTTCTACTCATTGGCACAATTGCACCAACATGGGAAGATGCCATCATTGATGACATCTATGAAGAATACAACTGAATGGGTCAGCACCTGCATGATTCTATGAAGAATGCCGAGATAGAGAAAGCCACAAAAGGATGCCTGTCTTCTACTAGATAACAGTTGGTGATTTTAATGCCAAGATAGAACCGAGACAATCGGCCAAAGAACTCCACAATGGGATCCATAGTCTGGTAGAATGAACAGGGCGAGAGACTGAGTTCATCATGTTGGCCAATACCATGCATGGTAGCTCACAGTTCCAGAAGACTGAATGTAAATGTTGGATATGCGAACCTTCTGCTGGGAAATTGACCACGTCATATCCAACCAACGATTTGCCTGACCAATGTTGCTGTAGACCCAAAATTCCAAACAGGATCACACCACCGTCTCCTATGTGCAAAATTCTATTCATGGAATGGAAACAAAAGGCCGCAAAGTTTAAGAAGAGAACTCTCAGAATGACCACACAACTGGGAACTCTTTGGCACAATTGCAGCAACATGGGAAGATGCCATCACTTGACAACATCTATGAAGAATACAACTGAATGGATCAGCACCTACATGATTCTGCGAAGAACGCTGAGATAGAGAAAGCCACAAAAGAATGCCTGTCTTCAAAAATTCTGAAGCTCATTCGCCAACATGGCAAGGCATGAGCCTCAGGAAGCCATGTGCTAGCATCCAAGCTTGCAAAGCAATGCAGAGAAGTGATAAAGGAGAGATCTTTATTGCTTCTCAAAGAGAAAGAGCAACAATACTAGCCGATGCAACAGATGCCAGGAAAAGCATACACAATGCCTGCCAGTCCTTTGCCAACAATAAGACCAAGATGACTACCCTCTGACATCCAGATAGATCCTCCAGAAAGGAAATGGAGAAGATTATCCATGATTTCTACTCAGATTTCTTTGATAGCCATATCCACCTGCCACATACCAAATTCAGCAGGATGGACTGTCATTCCCAATCCGACATGCCATTCCGTTGGTAAAGAAGTGAACAGCACCCATCCCAGACAAAGTCAACGCTGAACACCTGAAGAATCTGCCGTCAGTATTCATCAATACACTGGCTTGGATCTTCACAAGCTACCTGTATGAATGCAAGGTTCCCTCCCAATACAAAACTGGCAGGACAGTTCTACTGTTCAAGAAAGGAGACACCCCAACATTGGCAACTATCACCCCATCTGCCTGTTTTCCATCATCTACAAGCTATTCCCTCGAGTCATCCTGAACAGGATTTGCAGAATATTAGATGAAGGACAACCATTCAAGCAAGCTGACTTCCAAAAGGATTCAGCACAATCGACCATATTCACACAGTAATCAAGCTTATTAAGTTTTGTAGGGATTTCAAGATGCCTCTCAGTCTAACATTCATTGATTTAAACAAAGCCTTTCATTCTCTTGAGATGGAATTGGTCATTGGCACGCTCTAGCCAAATAGGGCATTCAAACCCAATACATCTAGAACCTTTGGGAGCTGTATTACAGATTCACCATCAGGAATTCACCATTCTACAAGGAAGTAATCACTTGATAACTTGAATCCCGTTACTCATCGATTTGCTTTCGAGCGGGTGCCAGTAACATTTCCTATGGACCCTATCACGTGCCAATGTAGCCCAAAGGCATCTGGTTGATTCAGGAATATGAAGAGCCTCAAACCATTCATTCAGGATCTTTACAAGGAAGTCTGACCATCTTTTAGGTGGGCGGCCAAGTGATCTTTTGACATCCTGTGGGATCCAGTTGGTAATGGCTCTAGTCCAGCGGTTGTCTCCAAATCGCATTACATGTCCAGCCCATCTGATATTCGATGCCTTGGCAAACGAGACAGCGTCCCTGATTCTGGAATAGTGACGGAGGTTAGAATTCCGGATTCCTTCTCTCACTTGAGTGAGGCGTGATATTCCAAGCATAGCTCTTTCGATTCCTCTCTGGGAGACCCGAATAGCATTCTCATCCTGCTTTTGTAGGGCCCAGGTCACTGAGGCGTATGTTAATGCAGGGAGAACGGTGGAGTCAAAGAGATGTGCCCGAGCCGGAGGTTCTTTGTGCTTTTAGCTATTTCTTCGATGCCTTTGAAGGCATTTGATGCCGCTTTCTTCCTACTAAACAGCTCAGGTTTTAGGTCATTCATCATGTTGACTTCTCGACCTAGGTACACATAACTGCCACATCCACCTGCCCACATACCAAATTCCACAGGATGGATATGTCATTCCCAGCGTTCTCCCTTCTGAAATCTGACATGCCATCTCTTCGATAAAGAAGGGAACAGCACCAGGCCCAGACAAAGTCAGACCTGGACACCTGAAGAATCTGCTGTCGGTACTCATCAATACACTAGCTCGGCTCTTCACACATTACCTGTCCAAATGCAAGGTACCCTCCAAATGGAAAACCAGCATGACAGTTCTACTCTTCAAGAAGGGAGACATTTACAACATCGGCAACTCTCGCCCCAACTGCCTTTGTTCCTCATCTAAAAGCTGTTTACATGAGTTATCCTGAACAGGATTGGCAGAACACTAGATGAAGGACAAACATGCGAGCAAGCAGGCTTCCGGAAAGGATTCAGCACAATCGACAATATCCACACAGTAACCAAGCTCATTGAGGTTTGTAGGGATTACAAGATGCCGCTCTGTCTCACGTTCATTGATTTACAGAAAGCCTTTGATTCTGTGGAGACTGAAGCAGTCATCGAAGCCCTAGCCAAACAGGTTGTTCAAACCCAATACATCAAGATGCTTCGTGGGCTGTATTACGGATTCACCACCAGAATCTCACCATTCTACAAAGAAGTGATCATTGATGTCAAAAGATGGGTTCGACAGGGTGATACCATTTCACCAAAACTCTTTAGCGCCACCCTCGAGAACATCATGCGACAATTAGAATGGGAAGGAATGGGAGTGAAGATAGATGGTCAGCAACTACACCACCTCCTCTTCGCTGATGACATCGTTCTAATAACACCAAACATTAGCCAAGCGGCACAAATGCTGGCTGACTTTGACTGAGACTGTGGAAAGATAGGTCTACAGCTGAATCTGAAGAAAACTATGTTCATGAAAAATGAACTAGTTCCTGAGGCCCTATTCACTCTCAATGGAACAAGGAAATAATTATTGATATCAAAAGATGTGTTTCGCAGAGTGATACCATCTCACCAAAACTCTTCAGTGCCACCCTCAAGAGCGTCATGCAACAATTAGAATGGGAAGGAATGCGAGTGAAGATAGACGGTGGCAACAACACGATCTTCGCTTTGCTGTTGAGATTGTTCTAATAACAGCAAACATTAGCCAACCGGCACTAATGCTGGCTGACTTCCACTGTGAATTTTGAAAGATAGGTCTAAAGCTGAATCACAACAAAACAGTGTTCATGAAACGCCAAACTAGTTCGAGATGCTCCATTCATTCTCAATCGAACAAACATCTCTGATTGCAGCAGTTATGTATATCTGGTTTGAGAATCAACAAGATGAATGACCTAGCACTTGAGCTGTGTAGGAGGAAGAGAGCTGTGTGGAAAGCCTTAAAAAGTATCGGAGAAGGGGCCAGTGTGATAGCACAGCAGTTAGGGTGTCTGCCTTGCACACAGCAGACCTGAATTCAATCTGGCATCCCATATGGCCCCCGAGCATCACCAGGAGTAATTCCTGAGCAAAGAGCCAGGACTAACCCCTGAGTATTGTTGAGTGTGAGCCATAAAAAATCTTAAAAAAAAGAACTTTGAAGAAATCACTAAATGGACAAGATCTCTGGCTCCAGGCAGATCTCTTTGATTCCACCATTCTCCCTGCATTAACATAGTCCTCAGAGACTTGGGCCCTATGAAAGCAGGATTAAAACACCATTTGGGTCTCCCAAAGAGGAATCAAAAGAGCTATGCTTGGAATCTCACGCCTTTCTCGAGTGAGAGAAGGAAACCGTAGTTCCAACCTCCTTCAACGATCAAGAGTCAGGGATGCATTCTCCTTTGCTAATGTGTTGAAAATTAGATGGGTTGGACATGTAGTGTGATTTGGAGATGACCGTTGGACTAAAGCCATTACCGACTGGATCCCATGGGAGGTCAAAAGATCACGTGGCCACCCACCTACAAGATGGTCAGACTTCTTCGTCAAGACCGTGAACAAATGTTTGAAGCTCTTCATATTACTGGAGCAAGCAGATGCCATTGGGATACAATGCACATGACAGGGACAAATGGGAATATTACCGGTGCCCGCTTGAGCAAATCTATGAATAACGAGATGTCAAGTGATCAAGTGATCATAAAATAACCTAAAATACCCTTAAAATTTTTAATAATTTAACTTAGAAATTTTTGACTATTCAAACTGTTGATTTGTAGTTTGATATAGTTTATAGTTTATAAATAGTTAAGCATTTAAAATGCTTAATTATCTTAGAAGCATTCTAAGATGTCAAATAACAGGCAGACTTCTATGCCATTACTAAAGGGAAATCTTCTGATTGTTTACACACAACAAGATTATTTCTTAAAGTTAATGAATCTTTTAAGTTTCATAGTAAATGCCTACAAATAAAGCATGACTTAAGCACATTTTGCCTTCTTTCCTGATGACAGTTGTCTTTTTTCTTTATATGGACTATCTTGACCTATATCCTCTACACATATGATAAAGGACAGAATGTAACTCTAGTCTAGTGATTATTACCTATAGATAATACCCATAGAAAATAATGATTTTTATACCCCTTCAACCTCTTTAACCCTATACTCCCTTGATTACTTTCTCTTATCCACTAACTACAATAGTGTATAGCTGAAATCAATAAACACAAAACACTAGGATAAGTCCTTTAAAAATTATTTTTAAGATACTAAACCTCCAGATATTCAACTGTTATAGTTGTGTTCAGTTCCTCCTGGCTCTGCACTCAGGAATCACTCCTGATAGCTTGGGGACAATATATGGTGCTGGCGCTCATACATGGGTTAGCCACATCTAAGACCAATGCCACTGCACTCCTTGTAGGCCACTGACGTTTGTCTCTATGCCAGAAAAAAAATCCCTATATAAAGGAGTTTAAACATTGCTGTTTCCTGCATTCATCTAATTTTAATCTTGTCTTATTTAATTATTTGTGTTTTGGTTTGGTTTTGCCTTAGCCACAGCAGTACTCAGAGTCCACCCTTGGTGGTCCTTTGGAGTACCATATGTGATACCGGTGTTGAACCACAGACCCAAATGCAGTTGCATGTAAGGCAGGTGCCTTAACTTCTCTGGAGCACTGAAACTATGCTTTAGATTGTTGTAAGCATTATTTTAAATAACTTATGTTGCCCTGGTGTTAGTCTGTAGTCATTCTTGGCCTTCCTAGCAGGTGGATACCATATGGTGGGCTAACGCATATCATTAAGAGTCTAATAAAGCTCCAGATGCATATGTAACAGAAATGATAAAAGTCCTGTAACTTTTGTGCTAATAAAAAAGACAGTTTACAACTTCTAAAAGGGACCATTTAAAAAGACTGTCATTTTAATAACTATTTTTTAAAAAATATTGTCTTTTACTTACTAGATTGTTACTGTGGCGATTGGTAGCCATCATTATATATGTCACACACTAAATTATACAAAAATACAGCATAGGGAAATATCAAATGATCAAAATTCAAACATCTATAATAAAAAAGGAATGCCAGGAAATAATTGTCTTAAATATTTTCCTGCTCTTCAAGCAAAATTTTGAATCTTAATGTTATTTTTTAAGTAAAAGACTTTAGTTTTTCAAACAAAATATACAGCTTTTTATTTAATGATGCTATCACTGTGGAACATTAAAAATAGAACTAATACAAAATAGAGGAATTATTCTTACATGCATATATTAGATTTCATATATATAGTACACATGGGCCTCAGTGGAGATAGAGCTGGGGTACCTCTCCCCCCCACCTCTGTCCCTTCCATGAGGCCTAATGGACCCACCCACAAACTGCACCAGAGCTGTCAGCTGTGATCCAGAGACAATGCCACACATGGCAGAGCTGGCACAGGCTCTTCCCATGCTCGGCTGAGCATGAGGTATCCAGGAGGGAAGATGGGTTCGGGTCCTGGCCCACCAACCCAATAGAGTTTCAGTAGATGCCAGAGGAAACTCCTATACCATGATGGCAGCCAATTTGAATGTCCAGACTCCACAGCTCATCAGAGAGAAGCCAATTTCAAGTCCAGTCCTCAATGGACCTGAAGACCTGTCCTGTCACAAATTACTCTATCCACTGAGGAGAAAAGGAAGGGAGATGAGAATGCTTCCAGCCTGACAGCAGACTGGGACCCTGGGATAAATCCCGAGCCAGAGACTGACAAGTTATCTATGGTGTATTTGATATGCCCAAAACAGTAACTATCATGGACCTCATTCCCAATGAATGGAGACACTACTTGTACCCACTCTAGAAAATCAATGAACAGGAAGACAAGTGATACAAGTGAAAATATTATATAGGCAAAATCAGGAGTAACCCTTAAGTATTGTCATATGTGGCCCAAAACGCAAATTAAGAAACCAACAAAGAGCTATAATAAAAGCAATGCTTACCCCAATTTGATACTACTACACTGAATAGGAGCATATGTATCTTTAGCTGCTGTCATTACAATAGCCACTTAAAATATTGTCACCGGCTATTATTATTCATAATTTTTTTTTGCTTTTTTGGGTCACACCGGGCAATGCTCAGGGGTTTCTCCTGGCTCTGCACTCAGGAATCACTCCTGGCAGTGCTCGGGAACCATATGGGATGCTGGGGATCAAACCCGGGCCACAACTGGACAGTCGCGTGCAAGGCAAACGCCCTACCAGCTGGACTATTGCTCTGGCCCCCATTCATAAATTTTAAGAAAATGAAACAAATCACTCATATAGAAAGTGGAAATTAAAATAATCAACATTTGCAAAAAAGTCAGAGTTTTACTATAACTATATCAAGATAACTGAGAACAGAGGTATAAGTGTCAACACTTCATATAAATTTTAAGAGTTTTTTTTTTCTAGTGCAGCATTACTTGTTATTTTACATGTACAAAACAAACGTTTCATCGAATTACAGGAGGCTCTTGGGTTTGAAACCTAATTGGAAGATTCAATATCATAGTTACTTTTAAGTGTTTAAGATTTTGAAGTTTCTCTCTTAACTTTGTTCAGATTGTGCAATTTTTCCAAAATGAGAAATGGATGAGGATATTAAGAATAGGACTGATCATATATAAATCCTTCACTAAATTTAGTTGTTGGAGAGAGAATTCTGAAGTGTTTGTTTGGTCTAAGAAATAATTATATTCATAGTTTGTTATATGAAAATTTGGCTCAGGCAAGAATTCTCTGAACACACAGAAATATAAATGAAGGGAAAAAACCTGTTATGATTTATGTAATATAATTTATGTCGTTTACTCATACAGTACATGAAAATACTTTCAGAAGCCTAGCAAGAATCTTTCATGCTGCAATTATATATAAAACATGGGTATTCTCTTGTGTTATTTTATGTTATTATAATTCATAATTAGCTATTTTACAGAGAACTTTGCAAAGTACCTTTGTATTTTAAAAAACAAAACCAGGAGCTGGAGCAATAACACAGCGGGTAAGGCATTTGCCTCACACGTGGCCAACCTGGGTTCAATCCTCGGCATCCCATATGGTCCCCTGAGCACCTCCAGGAGTAATTCCTGAGTGAAAAAGCCAGGAGTAACCCCTCAAAGTCGCCGAGTGTGACCCAAAAAGCAAAAAAAAAAAATACACAGTTCCCAGTGTCACTCTGGTCACCTATTCTTCAGTGATAATTTTGATCTTCCAACTAAGTATATCACAGGAGAGGTCTCCAGGTTCTCTGAGCATTGCTTGGGATGCCCTACAACCTCCTAATCCAGCTAATAATTTCGCATAGTGCACAGCCTGTAAATTTTTTAAATAAACTATTATTAATGGAAAGGGAACCAGACTACCCTTCCACTTTTATACTTTGTGATAATGTTCCATTTATGGGTGCATAAATATTGCATTAAACTCCATTTAAGGTTTTTTACAGATTTTTAACTCTGCAAATTATAAGTATTAATATGTACATATATAAGTTGATACAATATGATTTTGTTAGGGAAAACATTCTAGAAATATATTCTATAACATTCTGAATTCATTATGAGAAAAATGATATTCTAACATGTGAAATACAACTATATTTTGCCTAAAACAAGATCAAACCTTAAAACTTCCATTTGGAGGGTTGGGGTTTTTAAAGGCCACACCAATTGCTGCTTATGGATTACTCCTACTTCTGTGCTCAGTGTTCATTCTTTTGGTGCTTGCCTTCCAGCTTTATATGCAGTGCCAGTTATTGAACCAGTAAACCTCAATTTTTTGGGGGTGGTAAGGTCAACAAGTGTTCAGGGGATATTCCTTCTTTCTACTCAGAGGTAAACCCTGGCAATGCTCAGGGAACTATACATGGTGCTGGGGAATCAACTCATGGTCATGAGCAGTGCACCCCCAGGCTAAACAAATACTTTACTTTCTATCTCCTAGTCCTTGAAAACCTCAAACTTTTAATGGTAGTAGAAAATGAATGCTAATACTAGTAATTTTTCTCTGCTTTTCACATAAACTGATAAAATTTTAAGAACTTAAAATAAAATTATGTAAACTGTTAAGAAAAAACTATTTTGAATTATTGAATTAGACACTCCTGCATTTTTTACTATGAAATTTAGAGAAATGATTAAAACATAATCTATAACAAAATTATAAGTTATTAACCAGATCAAAATAGATTATAGAAATCAAGGTTTTTAGGAATTAGTTGCAGAAATGGAACCAATGTCATTACAGATCTGACCCATGTAGGGAATCTGGGAACAAGTGTCCTCCATGCAGAGGAGAACCATGAGTTGGGAGTTTATGGTCAACTGCTTACTTGGGCTTGTGAAAGTGAAACGACAAAACCAAATGGAGTGGAAAGTTCACCAAAATAACATGGAAGACTACAATGTTTTCAAACTGGCCCTGAGCATGAACTTAAGTTACTTATTTTGGTTTAAGACTTGTGAAAGTTTAGGTAAGGAGGCAGGGAGAAAGAAAAAAAAAGAAGTGAAGAAGGAAGATAGAGTGAGAGGGGAAAGGAGGGGAAGAGAATGTCTGGGAGTAGATAAAGGGGAAGTTTTCTGCTTTAAATGAGCATACATATGGTAATTAAATAGTTTCTAGGTAATTCAGAAAGGATTTATGAGTACCAGATTAACTTCAGTGAGTCAGTCTGTTGATCTCCATGAGTAATGTTAGTGATAGGGGAAGTCTTTGACCACTGTTTTCTAAGTAATCAATCATCAAGATATTTAGAGCTTTCAGATCCTGTCACCATAGATTAATTCTTCTAGGATTTTGAGATTAATTTGAAAAGAATAATTGTTTTCTGTCATAGCTTCCTTTGTTTAAAATAGTATGTAGTTTTATAAAAACAATTACATTTAAATACTTAACAAATATATTTTATAAAAACCAAGGTATATGTGAGAATTAAAGTAACTATTATATATTTACTTTTTTTGCAGAAAAATGAGTTAGAATTTCTAAAAATTTAAAGTGATGTCCTCATTCATTTCATTTGCCTTGCATGATCCTGCTTGTGTTTCAAAAAGTAACCAATGTCTTTGTTACACATTATGATAAAGAAGGTTTTAAAATTCAGTATAGAAAATGCCTTTGAACTAAGTGCCCTATTTTTATCTTGAAATGAAAAGATGAGCACATAATGATAAAATAAGGTTTTAAGAAATCACAAATGTTGTTTTTGATCTCTTTACAAAGAGTGTTTTCAGTCATGTTGAGATTCTCTCTAATGTCTGGATTGCAGAGGAAGTATTTCAGAAGACAGACATACCACAGATGCATGTGCTAGTAAAATTGCAATTAGAAAGGAAATATTTCAAATGGGTAGTTTTAAAAATATGTACACATTAAAAAAGTTATAGAAAAAGAGAAAATTCCCTTAGTATTCTACTTAAACACACACACACACACACACACACACACACACATCCTGATGGCCTTCTTGTATAACAAAGGTCTGAAAATCTTGAAAGATGAATAACTGACACTTCATTTTCTTCAATGTCTGCGAATGGTGATGTGTTCAGGTGCTTCATTGAGAAGCCTCTGCAGTTAGCGTTGCCCCTAGTAATGTGAGCAGAAGCTTGATTCAATATACCTTGAAGAGAAAGTACTTCTCAAAGACTTATTATCAGGGGAATGGAAATTCAGAATCCAAATAAGGGTGAAAGGATAATTTCTTCCCCAAGCGTGTGGATATGAATATAAAATCCTTTAGCTATGGTAAAAATTTGAAAATTGGGAGGGTGATAAGAGTTAAATGATAATGTAACTTAAAAGCAAGGTTATGTTAATTTATAAGAACTTTTTTCATAATTCAGGTAATATTGATAAGATGGTTAAAGATCGAGTCAATTTTGCAGTGAGAATGAAGTCACTTAACAGAGGAACATGTAGTAGTAGAGGGAGGTGGTATCTGTTTTCAGACAAAGTTAATGTTGAGTCCCACTGCTTATTAGCTGTGCAACACTATACAAGGCCTTCAAACACTGTTCTTACATTTAAAACAATTAATAATTGGAAATATTACTAGATATTAACTGAGTGCTGAAAGGAGGTCTAGTGACATACACGATAACCTTTCATTAACAGTATTGCAAGCCATAGTGCCTACAAGGAAAGAGATTGAGAAAGAGACAGCGAGAGATACAGAGAAAGAATAGAGCAAGAGAATGAGGAGAGAGAAGAAAAGTGTCTGCCACAGAAACAGGCTGGGGTGGGGCGGTGAGAAACTGGGGACATTGATGGTGGGAAACATACACTGGTGAAAAGATGGGTGTTAGAACATTATATGACTGAAACCTAATCATGAACAATTTTTAAACTCTGTAGTTCAATGTGATTCAATTAAAATCAATCAATCAACCAATCAATCAATCAATCAATCAAGGGGCCTGGGGAGATGTATCACCACAGTAGCCCTGGCACTGCATGGTCCAAGCAGCCTGTCACCGACCCACAGGCCCATTTGAGCAGGTGTCACTGGCGTGGCTCTGGAGCCCCTGAGCACTGCTTGAGAGGCACTCAAAATAAAAATGCTCAAATTTACTCAAGATACAATTTAAATTGAAGTTGCACTTAGATAATATTCTTATTCATTAATTGTCAAAAATTCAAAATTTAGGCAATAACTTTACTTTAAGAACTCTTTCCTATTGCTGTTATAAGCACAAAGTGGGACAAAAGTTGTGGAAGGAATTTGTGGGACATTTAAAAATTATTTATTCACATGTATTTACCCCCTTTAACTGGCCTTTTCTTTGTGGGTAGTTTTGACTTTTTTTCACAAAAGAAAATAATAAAGCAGAGCATATAAGATCCCCTGTAAAGGGAGAAATTAAAAAAAATAATAAAACAATAACAATAATTACCTAACAATTTGCACTAGACTTTAGTGGCTACAGGGACTAAATAAATTGGGGATACAAAATACTCCAGATCTTTCCTTACAGTGCTAATACTTTTTCTTCTTGACTTTCTGTCTGAAAGTAGTGGGACTCCAATTGGGCAAACTAGAACTGAGAATAGGAAAGTACCTAGAAGATATGGTTTGGGCAGTGACCAAGTTGGACATTACAGTTGTCCACAGACCTTCTGGTGCAGCCAGTAAAATTGAACCATATTTCTCCATACTTTTTAGTTTGATGTGTGTTGTAATTTTGTAACTACACATTAAAATCTAGCTACTGATTCATGCCAGCATTGGCTTAGAGTTAAAAAACAAAAAGTATGAAATGAACAAGGAAAACCTCTTCAACAAGTGGTGCTGGGAAAACTAGGCAGCTACATGTAAAAAATGAACTGGACCCCTGTCTAACAACATGTACAAAAATCAGATCAAAATGGATTAAAGATCTCAATATCAGACCTGAATCCATAAAGTACATTGAAGAAATCATAGGAAAAACCCTCCACGACATTGAAGCTAGGGACATCTTCAAAGAAGAAACACCACTAACAAAACAACTAAAAGAAAAGATTATCATATATGACTACATGAAGCTAAAAAGCTTCTGCACCTCAAAAAGAAACAATGACCAAGATACAAAGACAGTCCACAGAATGGGAAAGAATATTCACCCAATACCCATCTGATAAGGGGTTAATATCCAGGATATATCAAGTACTGGTAGAACTTTACAAGAAGAAAACAGCCATCCCCATCAAAAAAAATGGGGAGAAGAAATGAACAGAAACCTCGACAAGGAAGAAGTTTGAATGGTCAAAAGACATATGAAAAAATGCTCATCATCATTAGTCATCAGAGAAATGCAAATCAAAACAACAATGAGATATCATCTTACACCACAGAGACTGGCACATATACTGAAGAGCAAGAACAACAAATGCTGGCATGGATGCAGGAAAAAGGGACTCTCATCCATTGTTGGTGGGAATGTAGACTAGTACAGCCTTTTTGGAAAACAATATGGGCATTCCTCCAAAGACTAGAAATTGAGCTCCCATTTGACCCAGCCATACCACTCCTGAAATATACCCTAGGAAGACTAAAATACACAGTGGAAACACCATCCCTACTTTTATGTTCATAGCAGCATTATTCACAATAGCCAGAATCAGAAAACAACCAAAGTGTCCAAGAATCGATGACTGGATAAAGAAACTTTGGTATATCTACACAATGGAATACTATGCAGCTGTCAGAAAAAAAATGAAATTTTGAAATTTGCCTATAAATGGATGGTCATGGAGAGGATCATATTGAGTGAAAGTAGCCAGAAAGAGAGAGACAGATATAGAATGATGGCATTTATTTGCATGACATAAATATATATATAAGTATATATATGCTTATATATATAGTTAAGTATATATATAATATATATACTATATATAAGTATATATATACTTAAATATATATAAGTATATAGATAAGTATATATATGTATATATATGCTTATATATAATATATAAGCATTTATATACATATATATTTATATGTACATATTATGATACCAATATCAAAGGTCAGGTGATACATGGAAACGGAGGGCTTGTCAAAGGTGGATATTATCACAAATGTGTGGGGAGTCAGAGGCTAGGTAAGACAGAGAATGGACCAGTGTGCTAATAACTGTTGAAAGTGCTGTTACCAACCTAGAACTGAGCATTAAATACAGGCAAAAATATACACATGACAACCTCTTAATGTATGCATTGTAATCCACAATGTGGAAAGGAAGGAAAAGAGAAAGAGAGAGAGAGAGAGAGAGAGAGAGAGAGAGAGAAAGAGAAAGAAATTAAGAAACCTGCCACAGAGGCTGGCTAGGGGGGGGAGGGAATTTGGGACATTGGTGGTGAGAAATGGAGATTGGTGGAGGGATGGTGCTGGGAAAATATAGGACCAAAACCCAAATATGAACATCTTATGAACATCTTTGTACCTGTATATCTCACGGAGGTATAATAAAATATTTTAATAAATAAATAAATAAAAATAAAAACAAACAAACAAAAAGAAATGTGAAAAAAAAGTAAAGGGGAAGATAGAGCCAGATAGTACAGTGGACAGGGCAATTGCCCTATATGTGACGAACAATGGTTAGAACCCCAGAACTACACAGATTTTCCTGAACTCCACAAGGCATAATCCCTACAAGAGCTAGGAGTCAAATCTAGGAATCAGACTTTAGAGCTTGGAATATGCATTGATCCAGGTGTGCCCAAAGTGCCACAACACACACACACACACACACACACACACTGCAGCTCAACGCACACACAGAGCCACCAAATGAGAGAGAGAGGGTATTTGAAAGAAAAATTTAGTATAACTCATTATATCTTATGATTTCCAATAAATGTTTTTCCAGTTGTATTATTAGCATAATAAATAGAAACCTATATACATTATGCAACTATAGTCAAATATTTCTTTGAAGATATGTACAGATAAAATCACTGAGTCACAAAATACACACACACATGAAAAGGTACAGGAAATTCTTTATGGATCACATATGTTATAAATTGCTAATGTTTAATATTATCTATATGTATGTATATATATGCATATTATATATATCACAAAATGTAATTCCATTTTTACTTAATATGGACTTCATTTTATTGCATGTTTTAATTGAAATTGCTTGCATATATTTGATGACTTCAAAGTTGCTTCTTTGAGACTTACTATAGGTTTATAATTACTCTTCTCTCCATTTAGCTACATTTTCAGTGAATTTTATCACTGGCAAAATCTGTTATATGGATGAATTACCTACATCTCTTTACTTGCTGGTAAATATTAAACATAATCTTATAATGAAAGAATTGTGCTTTTTCACTCCATCAATATAATACTTATTAAATTTGATGACATTGATCGATGCTTAAGCAGAAGTGTGTTTTCTATTTTGATAAAAAAAACCAAAAAATTTCCTCATCAATCTGTGCCTACAGAATTGAAATGATTGATCATTTTCCAATTAAATATTAATTTGATCCTGAATTAAAACACTAACAAATATGTTGCTATCATATAAAACTAACCATTACTTTAAAAAGTTCAGTTTAGCATCACTTGATTTTCATAACACTGAAAATCAAATGAAGTGAATCAAGAAGGGAAAAAATCGAATTACAGTGTTAAAGTGAGGTTCACTCTTTGAAACTGAGTGAACACATATTAATCACAGGGCTGACCTTTTCATTAAGGGGCACCTGTTGGAATCTTTGACAAGCTTACAGCATTCATATGTGTGAACTGTACTCCATGGTATTCATGTACTTGTGAAGGCATAGTGAAATTAGATTCTCTCCCTGTAGGGGGTAGACATTGACCGCTATTCAGTGCCAACAATTGTCAGTTAAAGTATTTTATGAAGAATGGTTTTTAAAATGCATTTACTTCACCACCAGTAGTGTCAAATGCAATTCTAAAAGAAATATATTTGACTAGCAGTAATTAATTAAACCTCTCATAGCAGCAACTTTATCCAAGCCAAATCATTTCTTTATATACACAAAGGAGTCATCAGGTTCTAACCGTCATGGCTTTTGAACCATCTATTTCAATGATGTCCATTTATAAAGTTAAAAAGCAAAAACAAAACGCAGTCCTGTGGGGAATTATTTAAAGAATGCAGCAGTTCAATCTAATTTTGCCTGCTTATGACTCTATATGTGCATTGTCTTCTGTAATGACAACCAGTTCCATACTAATTTTTAAGCAAAATATCCCTTAATTAAAAAAATAAAATAAACACATTAAATGACTACAAATAGGATGTGCTGACAGTTCTCAGTGCATGCTTTCAAAATATTATCATCTTTTTTGCAGTATTTGATGGATTGAATTTATGGATAATAAACAGAAATTTTGTCAGGGTATATGACCCATGTGTTAATTTCTTACATGGAATATAATACATCTGAACAGCAAACATATTTTGAGTTTTTTCACATTGGTTAACACTCCACCCCAAAAAAGTTCACTACAATTATCTAATTAACACAATTCAAGATATATGATGTAGTTTTGAAAAGAGCCCCCATGTCCAAGTATAATTCAGAGTAAAGGCTCAAGGAATAGGACTGTATGTACCCAGCCCAAATCTGAATTTCAAGTTCAAGCATAGTTTAATGGTGAATCTAAAGTTCTAAATGCAAGGTAAACCCAATGTAGAGGCTGCTTTAAACCAAGCATCAAGGACCAAGAAGCCAAAGTTGAGATTTCCTACATCTGGTTTTAATACATTTTTTAAGAAAATGCCATCATACAGATGACCTTTCATATTTTTGTTTGTTTTGAAAAGCTCATTATCATTTTCATTGCTGCTCTAACCTAATGTTGTAAGATTTTTCAGAATCACTTATTTTGTAAAATACAGAACTGTAGAAAGAATTTGTTAAAAATTTCAGACAAATTCCTCAGAATAATGTATGTGTAGTGCTAAAACAATACAGTTCTGAGTAAAAGTTGAAAGACATTCTAAAAAAAGTAGTATGTCCTTCTTAAGTATATTTTTTCTATCCTCAGAACTGTGACAAAACACTTGCTACCATCGTTTCTGACAGTAATAAAGCACATTTCACCCAGAAATTGTGGGTAGTACGCCAGCCTCCGGGAATGAATTAGCAGCATTATTAGCTCCACATTTTAGCTCTGAGACCTTCTGAATGGGAAGTCACTCTTGGTGTATTTAAGCTTCAATGACAGTGCCAAGGCACTGTGCAAAAATGAAACCGGAGGACACTCACTCACAAGGTTATGAACACAGGCTTTTCGCTAGTTCACTTTTGCACAGCCTTCAGAGGATTCCCTGAGAGTAAACACCCTTAATGAATTCCCAAGAAAAGAAAGGAAAGGTAAATTTTCCACTTACTGCATTTGCTGTCCTTTGTCCACACGCTGAAGTCAAAGGGCTGTTAGCTCTCCTTACCTAGTTCCAGGTTGCCCTCTGGATTTAGGCATCACGGTGAGCGGCAAGAAGCATGTTGATTTTGTAACTGAACAAGGAGCAGCCCATCTCTGCTGCTAGAGAGCCGGTCAGGACAAAGTGTTAAACTTCAGCTGGAGAGCACAGCATCTATTACCCCGGAGGCTCTACCATTTCACCTACACCTGGGCGGATCTATCAAGCTTCATCTCTATTAGAGCTATTTGACTCTGTGGTTTAAGAGGGAGGAGAGAGAGGGGGAAAAAAAGAAGCTTGCCGCTGTCACACTTGTTTCCTATTAAAGAGCCTTACGGTGGATTGAGTAATTGTGTACGAAGGTAGTCTGGTTGGCAGATGTGTGCAGCCCCAGCGGAGCACTAGATTCAAGGCAGATGGGTTGTACCAGGGCGCAAACAACATTGAAAGAGAGAGAGGCGTGATTAAAACAGCAGGCCTCTGTTTTATAGTTTTGGAAGTGGGGTAGCTTTAAAGCTCCTGGGACCAGAAAGCCCCAACTGGTATTGCTCGTCACAGAGAAAACAATAAATTCAATGAAAAGAAAGATACTCTTGATACAAAAGTTATAGAAATATTTAATAATTTACCTTAATTATTGATGAAGGATTAAAATAAGTACCTTCTCCCAATATCTTAACTGACTTTAATTAAAACTACACAGTCAAGGGTCATAGTGAGTTATTGATAGTGTTAAGGGAATGGATTTGAAACAGATCCCTCAATCTGCTATATAAGCCAAGGTTATCTTTTTAATCTGAATTAAATTACTTTAAGGAGATTTATACTGCCAGTTAGAATGACATCCTGTAATTTGGCATTTAAGGGAAAAAAGGAACTGAAACCAATTGTTGGGGGGGGGGACGTCCTCTGCAGATATTTTTGAATACCACACATTATCTCTGGCATGGTAACCCATGGAACCTTCAGGATTTCTATATCACTGCTTTTTGATGATGCAAAAAGTAGAAGTAATCAAAATAAGTATAATTAACTCTCAACACCAGAATCATTTGATCTATTTTCCTAGATTGTGAGAGCTTCTTTCTTAAGTTAAGCAGTGGGAACACTATTATTAATAAAGAGGATGATGATAATGAAACAGTTGCCACATGCTCTAAAAAAACACCTTATTCTCATGATAGCTTTTGGCTCCTACAAGGATTCACTGAGGCCAAATTTCAATTCTTAGCATTTTATTTTTTGCAGACAATAGGTGAGCAGATTATCTTATTGAATGCCACTTATCTCCTATGATCAGGAAACAGTCCACTGGCTCCTACTGTAAAATCCTCACTTGTCATCATGTTGCCTGATCTCTATGCTGAGTAATATTTACCTTTTTGAAAATGAAATAACTCATTGATTTCATTTACAGAATATATTAAACTTGTACTTCTCTGGGTAGTCACATTTTTTTTCCTTTTTCGGTCACACCCAGGAGTAATCCCGTAAGGATTAATCCAGTAAGGATTACTCCTGGCTCTACACACACAGGAAATCCTCCTGGCAGTGCTTGAGGGACTAAATGGGATACCACAGATCAAACTCAAGTCACCCTTGTGCAAGGCAAACACCTTATCCTCTGTACTATTGCTTCAGTCCCAACAATTTTTTTTCAGCCCCGACAATTTTGAATTAAAATTTAACTTTGTGTGTTAACCAAATAATTATAATACTGTCCAGGTAACTGAAGGTTCCACTAAGAATTATAAGAACACTGAGGTTGAAACTAATGACAAATATATATTCTTTGTGGGAGGTGTCACAAGTGGTGCTCATGGGACCCATGGGCTATATGTAATAATATTCAGCTGATCAGGCAAAAGTTTCAATGTTAGGGTTTAAGGAAAAGGTGCTATTCAGGTCTTGGGCTACTGGTGAACATCACAGTTACCCCAAAAAATTCTTATTGACCTCTGGACTACATCCTGCAAGGCTCAGGTAAACATGTGGTATCCAGAATATAACTTGACTCAAGAGCACGCTAGGCATGGACCAAGTACATCTTCTGGTTCAAAGTTATATCTTAAAATAATTTATGACTATATTTTAATTCTTGACTCTCAGACATGGGGCAGAGCTGCTCCTTGCTCTCCCTGTGCCCAGCCGTACATGAGGTACCGGGAGGCATGGTGGGTTCTAGCCCTGGCTCACCACCCCAGCAGAGCCTCACAACAAGCCAGATGAACCCCCCCCACTCCATGGGGGCCGCCATTTTCCACATTTGGACTTCCCTTTCACCAGAACTTCACCCAGCAGACCAGCCCATCACAGCCCGAATCATCAACACCCACCCTGCAGCAGTTTTTTTTTTTCTCAATCTGGCCCAGGTATGCTGATCCAGAGACTCTCAGACATGGGGCAGAGCTGCTCCTTGCTCTCCCTGTGCCCAGCCGTTCATGAGGCACTCCGGGAGGCATGGCGGGTTCTAGCCCTGGCCCACCACCCCAGCAGAGCCTCACAACAAGCAAGATGGCGCCCCCACTCCAAGGGGGCCGCCATTTTCCATATTTGGAGTTCCCTCTCATCAGAACTCCACCCAGCAGACCAGCCCATCACAACCCGGATCATCGACACCAAACCTGCAGCAGTTTTTTTTTCTCAATCCAGCCCAGGTATGCTGATCCAGAGACTCTCAGACATGGGGCAGAGCTGCTCCTTGCTCTCCCTGTGCCCAGCCACTCATGAGGCACCTGGGAGGCATGGCGGGTTCTAGCCCTTGCCCACCACCCCAGCAGAGCCTCACAACAAGCCAGATGAACCCCCCACTACATGGGGGCCACCATTTTCCACATTTGGACTTCCCTCTTGTCAGAATTTCACCCAGCAGACCAGCCTATCACAGCTCAGCTTGCTTGGCTGCAAGCGGCCACACGGTTCTTCAATAAATGCTTTATTGGGAGGTGACTACAAGAGTATGCCTCCCGCATGGCAAGCCTGTCAAGCTGTTCATGTAGTATTTGATATTCCAAATACCAGTAACAATTATATTAGGTCATTCCCATGACCTAATATAATGGTTTGAGGCTCTTTATATTCCTGTAGCAAAGCCGATGTCCTTGGCTCTACTAGCATGAGACAGGACATATGGAGATATTACTGGTGCCCGCTCTAGCAAATAGATGATGAACGGGAAGATAGTGATAGTGATTTTAATTCTTATAATTAAAATCATTTGAGATATATGGTTTGCGTCATACCTGGCATATTTCAGAGATTATTCTTGACTCTGTGCTCTGAAGTGACATCAGGTGGTTGTAAGAGGACCATATGTGGTCTTGTGGATTTCACCCAGGTTCAGTCATATGCAATGCAACCATTTTAACTAATATATTATCTATCTCACCCCATGTATATATTTTTACTGTTCTTTTATGGGTTATGGGCCACACCCATAATATCAAGGCTTACTACTAGCTCTGCACTCAGTAATTACTCCTGGCATTGCTCTGGGGGCTATATAGAATGCAGGGAATCAAACCTAGATTAGTCATGTGCAAGTTAAGCACTCTACTAGCTGTATTATGATTCAAGCCCTTATATTTTTAATATTCTTAATTTGTGTGGATACATTCACAAACATGGGGCAGAGCTCCCACTGGCTCTCCCTGTGCCCAGCTGCTCACGAGGCGCCCAGGAGGGGATGGCAGGTTCTTGCCCTGGCCAGCCACCCCAGCAGAGCCTTGCAACAAGCCGGACCACCCCCCCACTCCATGAGGGCCTCCATTTTCCACTTCCGGACTTCTCTCTCATCAGAACTCCACCCAGCAGACCATCCTATCACAGCCCGGCTCGTGTGGCCACGGCCGTGAAGTTCATCAATAAACGCTGGACTTAGAGATGACTACAAGAGTATGCTACCTGCACGGCAGAGCCTGACAAGCTACCCGTGTTGTATTTGATATGCCAAATACCAGTAACAATCATAGATCTCATTCTGGAATGGATTGAGGCTCTTTATGTTCCTGGAGCAAGCCTATGCCCTTGGGCTCTACTAGCATGAGACAGGACATATGGAGATGTTACTGGGGCCCGCTCGGGCAAATCGATGATGAACGGGAAGACAGTGATACAGTGATACACTCAATAGAAGAGTGATATTTCAAAAAATTAGTCAAGGTCCATTTGATTAATAATTACTTGTTCTCTGTTTCATATTTTCCCATTTCCCATGAGATTTAATATTTATCATTTCCCCTTAAGTATTTCAACACTAAAATATTATTGTTTATTACACTGAATAAAAGGGAAATACTTTCATATTACTTATAAAAATAAGAAAATCATTTTAAAGCAGTGCACATTCTCTTTCATACAAGACAACAAAATAAGAATGAATATGCTCCAAAATATAAGAATAAATTTTAGAAAAGAATTTAAAAGCAACAATGTGAAGTGTAAGATATAGCAGAATGGAGATAGGAATACCAAGAAAACGTGATAATACCAATCCAGACGATAAAAGGGAATGCTGACTGGAGTGCCAGCACAGCAGATAAGCAGCTTGCCTTGACACGTGTCCTAATAGGGTTCCATCCCTAGCATCCCATATGATTCCCTGAGCACTGCTGGAAAAGATTCTTAAGTGCAGGCCCAGTAGTTTTCCCTGAGCATTGCTGAGTGTAGGCCACAAAGAAACACACATAAAACAGAGAGAGAGAGAGAGAGAGAGAGAGAGAGAGAGAGAGAGAGAGAGGCAAAGACAGAGACAGGGACAGAGAGAAAGAGAGATTGTGAGAGAGACTGATAGAGAAGAGAGAGAGAAAATTGGGGAAAAATGGTCATTTAAATGCAACTTAAGTGACCTATGCAGGTCAAAGACCACAAAAAAAAAAAAAAAAAGTGTTGCATTTGGTTCATAAATACTGCTTATGTATAGCAGCACTGTGAAGGGAGATCCTCTTTATTTTTATTTTTATTTATTTATTTGTTTGTTTGCTTGTTTGTTTGTTTGTTTGTTTGCTTTTTGGGTCACACCCCAGCGACGCTCAGGAATTACTCCTGGCAGTGCTTGGGGGACCATATGGGATGCTGGGGATTGCACCTGGTCGGGCCGCATGGAAGGCAAACACCTTCCCTGCTGTATTATCGCTCCGCCCCCAAGATCCTCTTTAATAGGTTCTGATTATATGAGAGAGAGAGACAGAGAGAGAGAGAGAGAGAGAGAGAGAGAGAGAGAGAGAGAGAATGGGTGTATGTTTGTGTGTGTGCCTGTGCTTTCTGTTACCTTTTAAGGGGTCAACCTGGCAGTATTCAGACCTGGCACCACCCATGAGGGATACAAAGGAGGTGCAGGTAAGTAGCATCTAGGATCAAATATGCAATGCCTGCTTGTGCTCTACCACTTAAGTCACATGCCCAGTATAGATGTTTTTGTGTATGACTGTGTGTATGTAGGTGTGAGAGTTTATATGCATGCAAAGAATTTTAACTGCATGCATTGATATACAAATAACAGAAGACTAAACAATTATGTGTACAAATATTGTATAAAAATGCAATTAATCTTAATTTTCTCTAATTGGGTTTAAACAAATTACATGGAAGTTTATCCTTGATCCTCTGAAATTTCTGCCAAATTTTAGCATTTTATGTACATTTTTAATTAGAAAACCAAAAGTTCTACATCTTCATGGTTTCCCATAAAGCATCATGAATACTTTCATTGTGATTTTTTTTTAGTCTTGGCTGAAAATGGGACACATTGGAAACCTCCCAAAAAACAATGTCCAGGAGAGTTTCCAGTCTAACTTATATACTGAAGTTTGAATAAGAGTTGGATAAGCATTCAGACTTTATTTTGATTTATTTGTAGATTTATTCACAACCTATCATATAAGCTTATGCTCAAGAGAGCACTTTCTACCTAATGTTATCTAATTTATGAAGTAATGACCCAATGTGTACTTTTGTATTCCACTTAGAAGGATAAAGTCAGATTTTTTTTCAACCACGAAATGTCTAGCCTGCCACTTCATGGCTGATCTCTGCCCCCCCCCCCCAATGTGGTTTTATCATCCTCCCATCCACACACAATCTCTCTTAGTTTTACCGATGCTGGAATGGCCAAGGTGACTGTGAAGTTATTCCTAATAAGAATGCTTTAATAAATTCCAAATGTGATCTGTCATTAACAATACAGTCTCAACATAATTTTAAAAGTGATGAACACATATTTCTGTTTAAAACATATTTTAAATATTTAAGATATTATGTCACTAATACCCATATTAGTGACATTTTAAATTATCTGGTTTAAATTTTTGTTCTTTTTTTTAATATATGTGTCTCACTGGAATCAATAGTTTACAGTCTAAATGGGAAGAGATTTGAGTTCCAAAATGTTTAAGTTTAAAGCATTAAGAAAAGAAAAGAAAAAAAAATGTACCTCACTCTGATCTACAGATAAGTTAGCATTACTGAAAAAAAAGCTTCAACTCAAATTCAAATACACTTTATATTAATATAGTAAAACTTGTTCAGACTTCTATATTTTCCTAAAATAGTACTTCATTTGTGGAACCTTTTAATCTAAGATATAAAACATAAAGAGATTGCCAAAATATGAAATTCATGGTCTATGTCTATTTAAGCAGAATAATGTGTGAGTTTGTATATAAATCTGTGTATGTATATATTTGTATGAGTATATGTTTTCCTCCTGCAATTTAGTAGGTTGCAACTAAGAGTAAGTAAATGACTGGGGAAGGAGTCATAAAATTTTATGTAATTGTTGATTTAAAATTTGTAAAACATTGCATTAAACACTTTTTAAAGTTGCTTTTCTGGTTCTTAAATATACTTTCCATTGAGCAGAAAGTTATGACTAAATCATTCACAGAACATTAGGTATAGTATATTATATTTTCCTATATCTTTCTATGATATATACATACATACATGTATATACATACATATATGCATATGCATACATACATACAAGTGTATATGAACACATAAATAAATGCTTGCATATACATATATGTATGTATAGACATATATATATATGTGTGTGTGTGTGTATCCAGTGAACTATCTATGTGGCTCCACAACTTTATATTATTTTGTTATATAGTACATACCACAATTAGGATAGGACCACCTAGTACTCAAGAAGAGAAAATATTTTTATAATCAGACCTCTAAAAGGTTTGCCTTTTCAAGGGAAGATATGCCAGTGAGGTTTGACTAATCAAAACCTGAATATACACAAAAACCAAAAATTTTTATCCTAAGCATAAAAAGTTTCACTAGACAAATAGATAGTAGTAAAAAGTTAAAAGTACTAAAAAAGCAGTAAAAAGTTTTACTACACAAAATAGATTTTAAAGTCATTCTTTATTCTCTGCATTTCCTTAGGACATTAGTCACTCATCATGAAAAGGCTGATATAGCATGCCTTATGGGACACACAGATCTTGAATTAAAAACTTACTTTTACTATCCTTCTACAATTTCTGACATTTAATTCAGTACAAATGATAATGATTTTGCTTTTTGTATTTGGGTCACCCTGCTATTATGCAGGAACAATATGGTACTATGCTTAAATCCAGATTTCCTGCATTCATAGCACATGTTTTGGCCTGTTGAGATAGCTTTGTGGGATCCAGATAATGAGTATTTCATGTTATTTGACACAAATTTTATAGAGAATCAAAGCAATTCTAGGTAGAGACCCTATGTTACCTTTAATCTACTGGGAATAAAAATATACACACAAACTTGTCCCTCTTTCCCTACACACTTCTAATGGTAATGCTATATAAGAACTGAGTGTTGAAAGTAGGTCGAGGGATATACATAACTTTTCAGTGTCTGTATTGCAAACCAGAAATCCCAGCAAAAAGGAGAGAGAGAGGTAGAGAGAAAGAGATGGAGAGACAGAGAAACAGAAAGACAGAGAGAGACAGAGAAAAGCAGAAAATGAGAGAGATATGTGGCTAGGAGAGGGAACAGGGCATATTGGTATTGGAAAACATAACTGAAGGAGGGATGGGTGTTGGAACACTGTATGACTGAGACTGAGCCATGAATGCTTTATAATGACCCATCTCATGGTGATTCAAGAAAATAGAATTTTATGCATAAATTATTTTATATATATAATTATTTAAACATATACAAAATATTTTGAATTTTATCAGGGCCTGGAGACATAATATAGCAGGAAGAAGCTTGTCTTTCATGCAACTTACTGGGGTTTGATCCCAGGCACCATAAATAGTACCTTGAGCCTTGCTAGGGGGACCCATTAGTGCAAAGCCAGGAGTGAATCTTGATCACCGCTGGCTGTGACTCAAAAAGCAAAACATAAAGATAATAATCAGAAATAATGATTGATAGTACTTTAATTAGAGTAGTCAGGAAAAAGAAAGATCAATATATGCTGTAGAAATTCATATGTGTGGTCCAGAATTGACAAAAGCAGTCTGTCAAATAGAGAGGTTGATTAAGGGAGGAATTCTAAAGAAAAGTACATTTTTTAAAAAACAAAAAAAACATTGCTGGAAATATTCTGTTATAATGCTTCACATGATAAATTTGTTTTGGAAAGATTAGTTGAAAGGGATTAGCAGAAGGAAAGACATTCTTTGTTTCTGTTGTAGTAACTTGGGCAATGACCTACATTTCTTATTTGATCATACTTTTCTCTCTGGGGAAAACTCTCCTGCAGATTGATACTTGCTTGTACTTACATTTCATTCTCATTTCTCCAATTATGTTTATATCATGTTCTAGTGGTTCAGAAGAAAGTGTGGGATTTAAAAACTCTTTGACATAAATCTAGGTTCCATTATCATTAAATTCGTAGTAATTTAACTTCCACAAACATGTAAATTGTGGATTCTGAACAATAGTTGTAAAATTTAAGGGTGACAAAAGCATCAAAGTAAAACTTTATTCAATGGAATGAATACAAGCCTGTGGCTGAGTAATCAAGATTCTTTTCTGTATCTCTGATTCTAACATGATTGAACTCCAGTGCATATGTAATGCCTTTTAAATGCCTTGATCACTTGATCACTTGAATCCCGTTATTCATCGATTTGCTCGAGCAGGAGTCAGTGACATCTCCATTGGACCCTATCACGTGCCAATATAGCCCAATGACATCTGGTTGATTCAGGAATATGAAGAGCCTCAAACCGTTCCTTCAGGGTCTTGCCAAAAAGTCTGACCATCTTGTAGGTGGGCGGCCACGTGATCTTTTGACATCACTTGGTATCCAGTTGGTAACGGCTCTAGTCCAGCGGTTGTCTCCAAATCGCATTACATGTCCAGCCCATCTGATTTTTGATGCCTTGGCAAATGAGACAGAGTCCCTGATTCTGGAATAGAGATGGAGGTCAGAACTCCATATTCCTTCTCTCATTTGAGTGAAGCGTGATATTCCAAGCATAGCTCTTTCGATTCCTCTCTAGGAGACCCGAATAGCATTCTCATCCTGCTTTCATAGGGCCCAGGTCTCTGAGGCGTATGTTAATGCAGGGAGAATGGTGGAGTCAAAGAGATGTGCCAGGAGCTGGAGATTCTGTGTCCATTTAGCTATTTCTTCGATGCCTTTGAAGGCATTCCATGGACGCTCCCTTTCTTCCTCCTGTGCAGCTCAGGTTTTAGGTCATTCATCATGTTGACTTCTTGACCTAGGTACACATAACTGCTGCATTCAGAAATGTCTCTTCCATTGAGAGTGAATGGGGCCTCTGGAACTAGTTCATTTTTCATAAACATAGTTTTCTTTAGATTCAGCTGTAGACATTCTATCTTTCCACATTCTTGGTCAAAGTCAGCCAGCATTAGTGCTGCTTGGCTAATGTTTGGTGTTATTAGAACGATGTCATCAGCAAAGCAGAGGTGGTATAGTTGCCGACCATCTACTTCACTCCCATTCCTTCCCATTCTAATTGTCGCATGATATTCTCGAGGGTGGCGCTGAAGAGTTTTGGTGAAATGGTATCACCCCATCCAACCCCTCTTTTGACATCAATGATCACTTCTTTGTAGAATGGTGAGATCCTGGTGGTGAATCCATCATATAGCTCATGAATGATCTTGATGTATTGGGTTTGAACACCCTGTTTGGCTAGGGCTTAGATGACTACTTCAGTCTCCACAGAATCAAAGGCTTTCTGTAAATCAATGAACGTGAGACAGAGCGGCATCTTGTACTCCCTACAAACCTCAATGAGCTTGGTTACTGTGTGGATGTGGTCGATTGTGCTGAATCCTTTCGGGAAGCCAGCTTGCTCGCATGGTTGTCCTTCATCTCGTGTTCTGCCAATCCTGTTCAGGATGACTCGTGTAAAAAGCTTGTAGATGACTGACAACAGGCAGATGGGGCGAGAGTTGCCGATGTCGTGAATGTCTCCCTTCTTGGAATGTTCTCCCAGCAGAACTGTCCTGCTGGTTTTCCATTGGGAGGGTACCTTGCATTTGGACAGGTAGCGTGTGAAGAGCCGAGCTAGTGTATTGATGAGTACTGAAGGCAGATTCTTCAGGTGTTTGGGTCTGACTTTGTCTGGGCCTGGTGCTCTTCCCCTTCTTTACTGATGAGATTTCATGTCGGATTTCTGAAGGGAGAACTTTGGGAGTGACATATCCATCCTGTGGAATTTGGTGAGTGGGCAGTCAGTCATCTTGGTCTTATATTTGAGAAGGACAGGTGGGCATTATGAATGCTTTTCCTGGCCTCTTAATATTTTCCATACACAGTACTTGTTCAGAAACATAAGTATTACTGTATTAAGTAGTTAAAAATGATAAAGTAGACTGGTTAATGATAACACAGCTAAAGGTACCTTGGACTAACAGAATTTCTAAGCTAAAAACTAAATTTTTTAACTACAGATGAGAGGAGGCAGTTTGAGTAGGAAATTTATCTTGTGATTAACAGAAAATCAGCAGATTAAATAATATTAATATTTATTTGAAATGTTTTTCTTTGTTCAAATAAAAGAAAATTCAGAAATAGCATTCCAAATTACATATGACATAATTTTCCAAATCATTAGAAAATACAGTATTTTTCTTCTGCCTGAGAGTCTTAGTTAAAAGATGCCATTTTCAAGGTTACTTGGACCAGCTGCTATAATTTGGTCATTATTTTATGATTCACAGAAGGAAGGTGGGAAAGGTAAAAAGAAAAATCTACTCTACTTCTTTTGCTGTTACACCACCATTTTGGGGGAATGGGAGGCTTTGGTGCAGTACTTGGGGACTACTGTAGCCTCTATACTCTTTTATTGGTCCTGTGTAGAGAGGACCTTTTCAACAACCTTAGCTTTCAGAAATATTAACTTCATATCTTTAGGGGAGTTAATTTAGTCCACTTTAACTACCTGAAATATAAACCAGAAATTTAGCCTGAGAACAATGGGCAAATACTTTCATTGGAAATAAAATATCTTATCAACTAAACTGAATATATCTTACCAACTAAACTGAGAAGGAGAATTTTAAAAATGTAAAAAATGTTTGGAAATATAACCCTTTTAATTTTAATTTTACTACTAAATTAAAAATGTGAACATTTAAAAATTAGAATCAGAATCTTTTAAAAAATATTATACCATGTGAGATATACAATTACAAGGATGTTCATAATTGGGTCTCTGCCATACAGTGTTCCAGCACCTATCCCTCCACCAGTGCCAAATTCCCACCACCCATATCCCAAACAACCCCCACCACACAAACCCTGCCTGTCCCTATTGCAGGCACATTTTACTTCTCTGTATATCTCTTTGTTGCTGTCCCAGTATTTTTCTCTCTCTCTCTCTTCTGTTATACTTTGTGGCTTGCCCTACAGATACTAACAATGTATGATGTCTTTATATGAATATTCAATAGTGAGTTCTAGTGTGACATCATAATTCCTCATTCCCCATACCCTCTCCAGTTTGTTGCAGCTAGAATGATCATTAAAGTATATAAATGAGAAAGATCCCGGGAAGGACCTGGTGCTAAAATGCATTGCCAGTGCAGCTGTAGATCTGGTGGTGTCTGTATTCTGGCGTTTGGCTGTGGTAGCTGGCAGCTCAGGGCCACACCCACTGACCTGGAGTCTGGGGAATGGGTGGTAGGGCCCAAATCCCTGCTGAGTCTGGCTAGCATGGTCGCCTGCAGGCTGAGCAAGCCCTAGGAGCTATGGAGGACACAGCCAGAGGCTGACTGAGCCTTTACCTTTCCTCCAGGAACTCCATGGGCCGCTCCACATGGAGGCCTAGATTCAGAATCTTTATGCAGGATATGACTGATAAACAAGTCAGGATGATCAACACAGGGGAGAGAAAATGCTAATTAAGAGCACTCAGTTATTAAAGGAGGTCAATGAAGTCAATGAACTCCAAAAATCAATTTAGATATGTGAAACTTTACTAATACTACTTAGAAATAAAAAGTATGAAATTACCAGACATGCTTTAAGCATATAAGCATATATAGGTATTTCTGAATA
Source organism: Cryptotis parvus (assembly GCA_021461705.1). NCBI lineage: Eukaryota > Metazoa > Chordata > Mammalia > Eulipotyphla > Soricidae > Cryptotis > Cryptotis parvus. Next base: position 48,058 of record JAJIBD010024335.1, on the reverse strand, counting down.
AATATCTAAAAATGTATATATGTTTATCTGTCATAAAACTAAATATTTAGAATTAAATTTGTTAAAGTCTTAATGTTCTTTCAAAAACCTTATAGGACACTCATAAAAATATTTTACAAAATTGTAATAAACAAACTATTGCTATTAAACAAGAAATTTAAAAAGATGCTTCAAGGATAAATTTTTACAGTACAACAGTTGTGTTTAGTTGTATGACTTATATCACTTGTCTTCCCATTGTTCATTGATTTGCTGGAGAGGGCACCATTAACATCTCCATACGTCCTGTGGTGTGGTATTGTAGCCCAAGGGCAACTACTTGCTCCAGGAACATGAAGAGCCTCAACCCATTCCTTCAGGTCGTGAGAATGAAGTCTATAATTGTTACTAGTTTTTGGGATATCAAATATGACACGGGTAGCTTGCCAGGGTCTGCCATGCAGATGGGATACTCTTGTAGTAGCCTCTCATTTGATGCATGTATTGAGGAACCACGTGGCTGCTTTGCGGCCATGCAAAACAGGGAAAGATCAGCTTTTCTTCTGGGTGGAGCTCTGATGAGCTGTGGAGTCCGAATGTTGAAAATGGCGACCCTCATGGTGTTTGGAGGTCCTCTGGCTTCTTGCGAGGCTCTGCTGGGATGGCAGATCAGGACTAGAACCCGTCATTCCTCCTGGGCACCTCATGATCAGCTGGGCACTGGGAAAGCCAGTAGCAGCTCTAACCCGTGTCTCTGAGTCTCTGGATCAGGCATACCTGGGCTTGAATAGATGACTGTACGGTGGGACTCTGATGAGCAGGGGGCTGTGATCGGCAATTCTGCTGGGTGAACCTCTGATGAACTGTGCAGTCCAGATGTTGAAAATGGCAGCCCTCTTGACTGATTTGGCTATCTGGAATCCTTTGTGATAGATAAGAAGCCTATACAATGAAATGCCTAAGATGTAATAAAGCCTACAGTTCCAAGGCTGCCAAAAGTGCTTGCATTGTTTACTATTTTCTCATATATTTGGGATTACCTGTTAGTCTACTAATTGGTCTTTGAATTGCAAACTGTGTGGGAGGGGATTTTTGGCCACACCTTGCAGAACCTAGGGGTTCTTCCTGACTCTCTGCTCTGGAACATGCCCTGGTGCTACACAGAGGAAAGAATGTGGTGCAGGGAACCTGAGCTATTGGCATATTTACAAGCAAGCACCTAAGCCTGGCATTATATCTTTGGCCTGGGACTATTGAAGTTTTAACTTTTTCATAAAATTATCTCTTGTCTTTTATTTCATTGTCATAGTCTTTTTAAAAAACTCATTGTATTCTATGTCATAAACATTTATCCCTTTGTTTCCTGTAGAGGTGTTATAGATTTAACCAATAATTATTTTGTTTGTTGGTTAACTCATTTTGGGGTTGATTTTGATATAGTACTTGACAAGGTTTCTGCTTCACTTCTTTTCCTGTGGGTAGTCTATTTTCTAACACCATTTGTTGAAAAGACTATTCCATGCATTGAATGAACTTAGTAATTATGTTGAAAACACTTGATTATATAAATAAGAGTTTAGTATAAAATCTCTGCTCTTATGCTAGTATTACTGTCTGATTACTGTACATTTGTAGTATGTTTTGAAAACATTAAGTGTCAGACCACTGGTTTTGTTTGTGACTGGTTTGGCTATCTGGAATTCTTTCTGATTCTGATATAGGCAGATAGATAAGAAGAAGCCTATCAACAGCTCCAAGGATGAAAAAAGTCTATTTTTTCTGAAACAGGAACTACGACCTGATAATGTTTCACCTGGAGCCAAGAGACCCAGGGAAGGCAGTACCCACTTCCATGAGAAACTCCTCAGAAACAAAGAACAGGAAAGGAATATCAAAGAAGATCATCCACCACTCCCAAAACTACCCCCATTGACAACTGCCCTATCAAAGGTCTTTTTACATAGAAGACCTACATTGGGGGCAGTTTAGGAAAAAGCCTATAAAGGCCACCTTGAACAAAGGGAAGGCATGCATATGCTGCTGAGGTCCATGTGCTGCTTGAGCCCAAGTGACTGAGCACATGTGGTGCTCAAGCACATGTGTCGCAGGCATTTCCCCTCTTGAGATGTGTACTCTCTCCCACACTCTACTCCTTCCCATTCTAAAATCCCTATATAATAAAATCTGTTTTACTTCACTGCTCGTATTCTGAAATTCCTCTTTATAGTAGCAAAGCCAAGAACCTGCAAGGCCTGGCTAAAGCCTAACCTTCCCAGGGGCTCTGGGACAGCAAAGGTGGATTTGAAGAAAATGACTGTCTCTATTCTCCCTGCCTCACATAAGCTACCTGTAGGGGTCCTCCAACATCAATCCCATATTAAATTTAGGATAGATATTTTTCTACTTTTGAAAAAAGTCCTTACTGTTTTGTTGGTGACTATAATATAAATCCAAGATAGATTTCTTGGAGTAATGTTTATAAACTACTGATATTAAGATTTCTACATTATAAACTTGGGATGTCCTTGTTTTGATGGATGTTTGAGTTTTCAGCAACGTACTATATTTGTCAGTGTGCACACTTTTATCTTCCGTTTGATTTCTTAGAGTTTTATTGTTTTCTCTTATAAGGTACATCAATTTTTAAAATTAAGTATTTTAATTGCAACTATTATAGGAATCATTGGAAAGCCTCATATTTTGTATTCTGCTTTGTCCTACACTCCTTTTCTCTTACTAGAATCAATGCTTATCCTGTTTGATACTTATGTCTTAAAATGGAATGGTAGCAATTTACATTAATAATATATCTTGGGTTAATTACTTGTTAAAATTCAGCATAATACTTTCCAGATTCATTCATATAATAAAACAGACTGGGCCCATTATTTAATCACTGTAATAAAGTTTAGCACATGACTTATAATTTATGTATTTATTTTTCTACCATTCCTTATTTAAATTTTCCCAAATTTTCATCTGATAAATTAAGTGAACCCTTATTTGTGTCAGCCTTTTTCTTAGAACTTATATAGGTTAAATGTGGTTTTATGAAGATATCTGCTTATCGGGAACATCAGAATGTAAACTTATTTGGAAATAAAGTTTTTGCAACTAAATTAAGGTCTTTGTAATAAGAACATTCCATATTTAGGGTCAGATCCACATCCAAATAGTAGTATCCATATACTAAGAAATATGACAGAGAAAACATATGGAAAACTGTTTTATGAAGACAGAAGAACACTGGAGATGTGTCCATATATGCTAAATAAAGGTGAGATTTCTTGTTACCGGCAGAAATAAGAAAGATGGTATGGAAAATAGTCTCTTGCAAAACTTTTTAGAAAAAACAATACAGGTGATTCTTTCAACTCAGACTTTAGGGTTTTGAAGTTGTGAAAAAAATCATGTCACATTTTTAGTCAAATTTATCATAAATTATCTCAGTATTCTATTCTTTAGAAACTAATACAATACATTTTTACAGGATTGTCTCCCTTTGTTCCTTGTAATTAACCTAAAAATAATTTATTATTATTGATTATTATTGTTTATTTTTAATTTATTTCATTTTTTATCAAGATACCATGATTTACAACACTGCTAAAGACAGGTTCATGCATGTACTGCTGCATCATCACAGTGTCATCAGAGAGTCGATAAATCCAGGCATGGGGATGACTAAGTAAAGGATAGAATTGTGTTATAAAGGATCAAATTGGACTTCTGGTGATGAACTTAACATATGTCATACATTAAAATGAACATATATTGATTGTTAATAGTGTAAACCTACAACATGTTATAATCTCATGTTACTTAAATTTAAAAAAGTAAACAAAGGAAGGAGAAATTAAATAAAAGCAAAATAATGCTTCTTTCCTGGAGTTGTATGTTTAAATAGCAATATATCTCTTTTTGCGAAAATTTAAGTCATAGTATGACTCAATAAAACAAATAAAAAAAATTGGAAAAAAGAATGATTGAAATATCTTTGCTTCTGCCTCACCGTAACAAAAAATGATTGTTAGCTATTTTTCCACATGTAAGAAGTATTTCCATAAGTTTATATAAAAGACATTTTTTTCTATCACTAAGATTTAAAACTTGTCACATAATTTAGTGGAAGTTTACTCCAGCATGTTTTGATTATATATATTTGGGCATTGCTTTTAAAAGAGTACTACAGGAATTTGAAAAAAACTGAAGCAAATGCTAAAAATCATTCAGGCAGGAAGTATCAGCAGAGTGAAAGCTGGTTTTCATTGTTCAAATAATCATTCTACAATACTTTAACATTTCACAGTGGCATGTTACATGTGTCATTTTATTTATGTGATGGAAAAGTGCATGGTAGAACAACATATTTAGTAAATCCAGATTTTCACAGAGCAATTATCAAGAATAAAATCTATTATAATGTATACTTTGAACCCATCATAAATTAGTAAACTCTTTCTAGTAAGATTTATAGGAAACTCATCTAAGTTTGCCTACATCTTTTAAAACATGAATTCATTTAAGTTAAAAAATCCAATACCTTAGATTGTCTATAAATGAGTTTGTTTTTTCTTTTCATTTTCTTCTACAGTTTTTTTATAACTCCAACTTTTGAATCTTTATCACGTTTGCACATTAAACATAACTAGCTTAACTTCAGTGTCACTGTAAAATTGATCTTGCAACATGTTGTTACTTAAGAAATCAAAGTTACATTTCTAACAAAGTGTTTCTTTGAAAACAGAAATCTGGGCCTGAGAAATATTAGGGGTCAAGGCATTGTCTTGCATTTGGTCAGCACCACATATGATTCCCCAACCACAGCACTTTTCACTGGGTACTGTCAAGAGTGAAACTTAAGCACTGAAATAAGTCCTGAGTATTGCTGGTTTGTACCAAAATACAAAAATAAAAAGAATAAATAATATAATAAGAACAGAAATCACTTTGCTATCCTTTGCTATCATTCAACTTTTCTTCTTTAACTTGTTTATGACTTAAAAATACTGTTTCCAGCATTTTCAAATACTGCTAATGTGTCCGGTGTAGTACTGACTGGGCACTGTAGAAATACAGTTCTTTAAGCTTTTCTTCTTTCTCTTTGTTCTCTATAAACATTTGCAGGGTAGTAAAATGGAGTTTGAAATATATATCTTCACCATCACGATCTTCCCGTTGATCATCTATTTGCTAGAGCGGGCACCAGTAATATCTCCATATGTCCTGTCTCATGCCAGTAGAGCCAGGGGGCATCGGCTTGCTACAGGAACATAAAGAGCCTCAAACCATTATATTAGGTCATGGGAATGACCTAATATAAACCATTATATTAGGTCATGGGAATGACCTAATATAATTGTTACTGGAATTTGGCATATCATATACAACATGAGAAGCTTGCCAGGCTTGCTGAGCGGGAGGCAAACTCTTTTAAACACCTCCAAATATTGATGAACCAAAGCATTTATTGATGAACCGCCCGGCTGCTTGCGGCCGAGCGAGCCGGGCTGTGATGGGCTGGTCTGCTGGGTGGAGTTCTGAGGAGAAGGGAAGTCCAAACGTGGAAAATGGCGGCGCCCGTGGAGTGAGGAGGGGTGGTCTGGCATGTTGTGAGGCTCTGCCGAGGTGGTGGGCCAGGGCTAGAACCCACCATGCCTCCCGATTGCCTCATGAAGCGGCTGTGCACAGGGAGAGCAAGGAACAGCTCTGCCCCATGTGTGAGAGTCTCTGGACCAGCATACCTGGGCCGGATTGAGGAAAAAGCTGCTGCAGGGTGGGTGTCGGTGATCCGGGCTGTGATGGGCTGGTCTGCTGGGTGGAGTTCTGACGAGAAGGGAAGTCCAAAAAAGTGGAAAATGGCGGCATGTTATATATTATATTAACATGTTATTATATTAACAAGTATATAATTCTCTATTCAACTGATTTTAATTATCTACTATGTGCAAAATTATTATAGTGGGTGTACATATATTAAAGCGATATTTACTTGGATCAATTGTATTCCTGTTTTTCATTGATTTGCTCTAGCGGGCACCAGTAACATCTCCATATATCCCTGTCCGCTGCTTGTAGCGCCCAAGGACATCTGAACACTCCAGGATCATGAAGAGCCTTCAGGTCATGGCAATGAGGTCTAAATTGCTACAGTTTGGCATTTGAAATATGGCACAGGTAGCTTGCCAGACTCTGCCATGCAGGTGGGATACTCTTGATTTATTGATGGACCATGTGCCAAAGTGGCAGTGTGCATCTGCGAGAGACCAGCTTTTCTTGGGTAGAGCTCTGATGAGCTGTAGAATCATATGTTGAAAATGAGTGCTCTCATTGTGTGGGGATTCCTCTGTCTTCTTGCAAGGCTCTATTGGGATAACAGGTCAGGAATAGAACCCTTCTTCCATCCACATACCACATGATCAGCTGAGCACAGGAGAGGCTGAAAGCAATATTAGTATTCAGAAAAGTATTAGTATTCGTAAACATCAGTATTCGTAAATTATTAGTATTCATAAATTATTCTTAAGCTACTACTAAGTAGTACATATTAGTATTCATAAATTATTCTTAAGCTACTACTACATAATTATATTTTCATTTATAGATAAAATATAATAAAAGCTTCTTTTGGCTTTCTAAAATTTTTAACATACTAGCTAATATGTTTAAGTTTGTCTTTGATTTCCTTTTCCTGCCTGATTGCTGTTGCTATGACTTCTATAGGAAATGTGTATAATAAAACAATGGATTGCTATCAGCCATAAGAAAAGATGAAATTTTGCAATTTTGGGCAAAAAGATTGGAACTGCAAGCCATCATTTAAAATAAAGTAAGCCAGGTGAAGAAGGACAAACAGATAGATGTGGTATTTGGAATAACTGGATGAGGGAATACAATAGTTTAAATGGGGATGACCAGATAACCCATGGTTCTAGAGTATAGGGAGGCAAAAGAAAAGAAATATAGTGGAGAAGAAAGAAGAAAGACAGATGAGAAAAATGGAGGACAGGTCAAGTGGATTCAGGTACATTACTGGTTTAAGGAATGATAGACTTAAATATTCAAAGCATAGAGTCAACAACACTGAATTCAGGAGACTCAAACATCAGTAACTAAACTTAAAAGGACACCTGCCACCTTCAGGGAAGGCTGGAGGGGAGACGGTATGAAAATAAACATGGGGACTGGAATGATAGTCCAGTGGGTAGGGTGTTTGCCTTGCATGCAGCCAACCTGGGTTTGATCCCAGGCATCCCATATAGTCCCTGAGCACCGCCATGAGTAATTCCTGAGTGCAGAGCCAGGATTACCCCTGAACATCACTGGGTGGACACAAAAAAAAAAAAGTGAACATGGAATATTGGTAAAGGAAGTTGAAAGTCATGGTGGGATTAGTACTGGAACAATGTATGTCTAAAACAACTATGAATGATTTTGTACATAATGGTGCTTCACCGCCAGGAATGATTCCTGAGTGCAGAACCAGGAGTAACTCTGAGCATTGCCGGGTATGACACAAAAAAGCAAAAAAAAAAAAATGGTGCTTCAGTAAGATTTTAAAAATCTTAGTGAGTAAGCAATTATGCAAATCCATTGTACTTAGGGCTGAATTTCTGATTCAATGCACATTCAAAAAGTTACTAATAAACTACAGCAAATACACCATAACATGGAAATGCATCACTAATAAATAACAATAGGTGATTATAATATAGATAATGTATGTAACAAGTCACAAATGCAAACTATCTTCCTGGTTAAACTTCCCAAAAGCAGTGAAATGTGAATATTACCTTGGTAAAAAAAAAGAGTAGGTTAAAGGCCTTAAAGGCCTGAAAGATAGTCCCCCCCACAAGAGTGACCAAGTACTCTTGGTCACTGCCTGCCCCATTTTAACCCAGCCCCTAACAGATTCCTTGAGTCTCATCATGAGTAAACCCTGAGCACAGAGCCAGGAGTAAGGCCTGAACACATCTGAGTGTGGACACAATAAAAAAGCAAACCATAAAAGAGGAGCCAGTTAAAAATAACTGTACTGCTAAGAAATTTTACTGCAAGCTATTATTAAACATAATTGTAGAGTGTTAATAATTATTATTGATATTGCATTGATAACAATGCTTGCTTATCAGGTCATTAATTGTGACCTAAACTTAAAAGTCTGGTACATCACATCCTAGATATTAACATATTAAAACTCAGTTACCTAAATTATATCAAAATTATAAATAAAAGTTTAGTGTAATAAAAAAAAATCTAGGTGTAAAATTAACAAGGTAAAATTTATGAATCAAGATATTTATGGATCCTCGGATTAAGAATCACAAATATTGGAATATTTAACAAGTTCTTTACCTCTGAGATCATAACAAGATTCTACAGGCAAGTTATTTTCAGTTAAATTTCTACCTCTAGCTTGGCTAGAGGTAGTGATGGCTAGAGCGAAAGGTGATATCTAATGCTAAAGCTCTACCTATAGAAATAGAGTAAAGGAAAATTTTAAGGACAATGAAATAGTAATTACTGAAACAGAAGATATAGACTTATCAGAAACTTAAAATAGAGACTTCTCTATCACAGAACAAGTGTTCAACTTTGGCTGTCTAATCAGTGTTTCTGAAGTCACATTATAGACTTACCTGCACAAATAAGTAAACTCAGCTCCTTACACAAAATATTTAATTTCTAAATACATTTATCTTCTTTTCTGCCTCATCTTGGAGAAGAAGGCAAAATACATTTCTGAATGCTTTCACTGCTCTATTGCTTTATGCCGACAATAGTCAGTGGATGGACCAGGTTACTGATAACCAGTGTCAGCCTCCGGAGACATAACAAGTGATGTTTGAAGGGGTCACCTTTGGTGACAGGGCTGTTTAAGTGTTTCTTCAATGACCTGGAAAATGGAATAGTGAATAGGATCATCAAATTTGTAGATGAATTCAGTCTGCTGAGGAGAATAAGGATAGGGCCACTCATGAACTATAGATATGGAACTCAAAATGAACTTGGCAAATTGAAAGAGCAGTGAGAAATGAACTGAATAAAGTTCAAATGGGTCAAATTCAAGTAATATAATAGAAATGAAGGCCCAACCTGAAGAATGCCAATAATATATCTAGAAAAATGGAGAGAGGTGATTTAACATAGTGCTGGAAATGTTCTCTCTAACAGTGTCATAGATGGAGAATGGTAAGTGTATGCCAAAAGGGAACCCCAAAGCTAAACTCTCCACATGTGTTTTCTGTGCTTTTAACTAAGGGTTTAAAATACACTCACAGTTTTATACTTAGCACTACAGCAATGATTATATATTTACTGCTCTATTATTTTAAGCTATAAATGCAAAAATCACCAGTCTAGTTCAGAAATTTGAATGCAGGCAGATAAAGGAAGAATACAAAAAGCAACTGGTGTGCTGTGTGAGGTGTATATATTGCTGACTGAAAGAGAACAACTGACTTCAAGGCCCCATGTCTTGAACAAGGATCAGTAATGTTTCATCAGAAGACCATATCCTAAATATTACTTTTAGGTAACATTTTAGATAATATTTTCAACCATCTTATATTTGTAGCAGAGACTTATTCCGACTGCTATAGAACATAAGCAACCATTGACAAAATAGTGTAACAGGCATAACTGTGTTCCCACAAAGGCTTATTTACAAAATACAAGAAGTCAGATCATTGGTAAGGGGGATTAGTTTTTTAGCCATAGCCTACACTAATATTAAAAAAAAGGTCAAATTCTTAATGTATGTATTGTAATACACAATGTGGAAGGGAAGGAAAAGAGAAAGAGAAAGAGAGAAAGAGAAAGAAATAAAGAACCTGCCATAGAGGGAGTCTAGGGGAAGGGGAGGGAATCGGGGACATTGGTGGTGGGAAATGGGCACTGGTGGAGGGATGGGTGCTTGAACACTGTATGACCGAAACACAAATAGAACATCTTATGAACATCTTTGTAATTGTATATCTCACAATAGTATATAAAATATTTTTATAAAGGTGTTAAAACTTATAAATACATAGCATTAAATAGAATATAGAGCTCTAAGTGATATAGAGCTCATTTCCAGAAGTGAGCAAGGAATCCATTTTAGAAGGGGTTGTTGGAAATGGGGTGTCACTGAGAAAATGACACTTCAGATAAGACCTAAAGAATGATTCCTGTTTGGTCAGTAAACACCAAAGGAACAGTGAGTGCAATTTATCTGCATTAGAAAGGTGTTTTCAATGCATTTAGGAGATGGTGCTAGAAAAATTTCCAGTAGCAAAAGATATTCAGAGATCCTATTGCATCTTGGACTTTTTAAATGAGGGAAATGAGATAGCAAGGAAAAAAGGTTTTTGCCCTTGCAGATAACATATTCCAAATGAAAGAGTCGGTTTATAATATTATAATCAAACAAAATAATCAATGATTTCAGATAGTGAGACGTGCTCTGAAGACAATAAAACATTTCTATGATTGGGTTTGGGAACTAAAAAAAGATAAAGCTGTTAAGTATTATATATGACTGTTCGAGACTGTTTTTAAACCATTTTATACTCATGAAGAGAGTTTCAAAGAAATGAAGAAAACTATCAAAATTTAGCAATAAGAATAGCAAGGTAAGCATGAAAAAGTTTGGAAAGACAGTTTGACGTGTCCAGAACTTGAACTTGATATTGGAACACAATAATGGTCAAGACTAAGGAAGTAACAGACCTAGGAAAATAGATCATGAATTCTGTTTTGGTTGGATAAAGTTTGAGTTAAGCATTAAACCAGGGATTTTACTATTGACATGAGAGTCTGACTCAGAGTTAATGAATAGATTAGGGTTGGAAGGATATATTTGGTGGAAGACGTTAACATAAAGTCGTGATGGAGATGTGGTTGGTAACCACCACCGACATTTGGAGAAGTTAAAAGGTAGCAGAGTAATGAGATATAAATTCTGTTCACCAAATTGTACGATAATATTCTATAGCATTTATAAGTTGCTATCACATACTTTTTAAGCAGAAGGGTGTCATGGTTCAATTTATAACCCAAGCTGTACCAGTTGTGAATTTGTCATTATTTATGGATTCTGTATTTGCAAGACTGTCCACTTTCTTAAATTGTCTTGGAACACTAAGTCAATATATTTCCATAGCCACTTGAGCAAACTGAAATTGTGAATATCTAAAAGCACAGATTAGAAGCTGAGCTGCAGAGGCTTTGCCCTCTTGTGTTAGCTCTTCTACTCTAAACAAATATATATATATATATATATATATATATATATATATATATATATATATATTTATTTGCTTTTTGAGTCACACCCAGTGACGCTCAGGGGTTTCTCCTGGCTCTGCACTCAGGAATTACTCCTGGCGGTGCTCGGGGACCATATGGGATGCTGGGGATCGAACCCGGGCCTGCACAGGCCGGCTGCATGCAAGGCAAACGCCTACCCACTGGGCTATCGCTCCGCCCCAATCAAATATAATTTTTGAGAGATCTAGTCAGTGCATATTTTACACATTCTTGGTTTTTTTGCTGATTTTGCTATCTAAAATTATCTACAAATGTGGGAATGGCAAGCAAGATGGAGCTTTTCTGTTGCAGTGTTGTTGTTTCAAATGTTGGGGCTCAGTCCCACTGGTGTTCATGGTGCTCACTACTTACTCTAGGCTCTGCAATCAGAGATCAGTCCGGGCCATGCTAGGGGAGGGGGGAGAGATATGCAGGGTAGGCTGCATGGAAAAATAGCAATTCGCCCACCGTGGCTGTACTGTCTCTAGCCCTAGTCTGTCTAAATTCAAGACCTATGTGCCTTTTAGGAAAAAACATCCTTAGATAAACTTGCCAGACATAAATTACATTGACTTTGGAAATAAATTCATTGTTAATCAAGCAAAAATAAATGTTATATAGGGTGTTTATTTTTTTAAACAGAAATACACTTAAACAAGATTATGTATTGATCTGTTTTGGACAATTTTGTGACCAGACATTTAAAGTAACATAATCCTGTATTTTCCCCCTGAACAAAAAGCTTTCTATTCATTAATTCAGTAGTTGCAGTAAGTAGATAGAACATAACTACCATGAATAATGAGAATTGACTATATGGCTTAAAAAAGGTTACATTGAATTTCATGTGAGACAGTTGCATTTATTATAAGGAAGTTTTTCCTGTAGTTTTATAAAACATTGGCAGGATTTCTTTAGGAAAAACAGTAATTCCTTCTTCACATATATATGCATATATACATGCACACTCAACGATTTCAACCAGTAATTGAGAAACTTTAGCCCCCAGATTATATAAACTGTTTGGTTTACTTCATCTGCCATTAGATAAAATGTAAAGTGAAGTTTCAGTTGGCTTTTTTAGCCCGACCTTGAAATCAACAAATGCAATTATGTTCATCTGTGAGACTAAAGCCACATGCTTAGCACAGTGCATGGCCAGTAATCCTTTTTCCAATAAGTGTTAGCTATTGAAGCCACTTTGCTGCTGATGTTCCAAGTTCCTTCAGAAGAAATATCCTTTTCCAACTCTAAACTATGCTTTCAAGGAAAGGACAAGGCAGTCACCAAACAGATTCACCAGAATGTTACATAAAAGGTTAAATGTTAAGTACGATCCAGAAAACTCTCTGCTCATTCCTTATTCTAGTCACCGTCCCCCTCTTTTTGGTATGACTTTACCTATACACATCATATGCTCAGGCTATACTTATTTATTTTTTTAAGTATTTTATTATACCACCGTGAGATATACAAATAAAAAGATATACAATTAAAAAGTTCATGTTTGGGTTTTGGTCATACAGTGTTTCAGCACCCGTCCCTCCACCAGTGCCCATCTCCCACCAACAACATCCCCGGTTCCCTCCCCTTCCCCCAGCCCTGCTCCATGGCAGGTTCTTTATTTCTTTGCCTTTCTCTCTCTTTCTCTTTTCCTTCACTTCCAGACTATGGATTACACAGGTGTGTGTGTGATTCTTGCGTCTCCGCTGGACCCCAAGCTGCCCCAGGGAAGAGCGGAAACTCCATCAATGGGGAACCAAGGCAAAGTGCCTTGGTTCCAGCCGGGACCGACCCTTGCGCCCTGAGCTTCTGGGAACATCCCAAAACTCAAAACCGCAGGGACGCTAGCTCGTCCACGCGACCCTCTCACTACCTACCTTGCATGAGGTACCAGTGAACCTTGGTTCCTATATCCTTGCCACCCACCCAAACTCTGCAAACAGACCAGACACCTACTAACTGCACTATCTAGTCACCCAAGAACTCACAGTTACAACCTACAATATTCATAATGGTAAAGCAACGCAAAATACCATCAAGCTCTGTGAGTGATGTCACTGGTCCAGATGAGTTTAGCAATACCAATGAGTTGCATAGCCTATCTGAAAAGAATTTCGGAAAAGAACTGTTAAGGATTCAAAAGGAATTCAAAGAAGCAATGGAATGCAAAATCAATAAAATACAAGAGGACATGATAGAAGAAGTGAGGAAAATGCAAAGGGAAATGACGGATATTAAAAATGAGGTAAATGAAATAAAAAACATGGTGGAAGGCCATCATACCAGAATAATAGCTACTGAAGAAAGAATTAGTGATCTCGAAGACGAGTTCCAAAGATTCTCTACACAACACCAGAAGATAGAAAAAAGACTCACAATTACCGAACAGACAACAAGAGATAATCGGGATGAAGCCAGAAGAAACAACATACGGATCATTGGGGTCCCAGAAGGGCAAGAAGAAAACCCTGATGAAGAAAAACTGTCAAAGCCATCATTGCTGAAAAGTTCCCGGAACTAAAGAATGCTTGCCTCAAGATCCAAGAGGCCCGTAGGATACCAGCTAAAAGAAACCCCAACAAGAATACTCCAAGACACATCTTAATAAAAATGACAAAAAACTATAGATAGGGATAGAATACTGAAAGCAGCAAGATCAAAGAAGGAAATCACATACAAAGGAACATCTCTAAGATTTACAGCAGACTTCTCTGATGAAACACTCCGGAGCCCGAAAACAATGGTGGGATATTGTGAAAAGGCTCAATGAACTGCAGGCTTCACCAAGAATTCTTTATCTGGCCAGGCTCACATTCAGATATGAAGGAAAGATACACAACTTCATGGATAAGCAACAACTCAGGAACTTCATGGACTCAAAACGAACTTTAAAAGAAGGACTGAAGGGCCTACTCTAATGCGACCAAACCCATAAGCACAACAAACACAAAAAGAAAGATGGCACAAAATCCGATGACAATAATCTCTCTCAATGTCAATGGTCTAAATGCACCAATTAAGAGACACAGAGTGACAAAATGGATTAAAAAATTGAACCCAACATTCTGCTGTCTACAAGAAACGCATCTGAATAAGCAGAACAAACACAGACTCAGAGTCAAAGGTTGGAAGACCATTCTCCATGCAAACAACTCCTCCAAAAAGGCTGGTGTGGCCATATTAGTATCAGATTATATAGACTTCAGGCTGAAAAAGGTTAGAAGGGACAACGAAGGCCACTTCTTATTAATTAAGGGGTATGTACACCAGGAAGAAATTACACTACTAAACAAATATGCACCCAACGAGGGGGTCAGGATATACTTATTTAAACTGAAAATAAAATCACAAGAATTTGCACAGAGTGCTGCAGCTACCACTTTACCTTGTAGTCAGAGTTAGACAAAGGGCTAAGAGATCTGAAAGTGTTCTAAGCTCATGAAGTCTAAATATAAATTGTGATGGTGACTGGCAGAAAAGTGAGAAAAGATGTTGGAACTAAAATTTTGGAAGAAGTAATTAGATGCCGTAGTCATTTATGGTTTAACACTGGTTTGTCCTGCAGAGAGCATATGTTAATTAAATTGCACCCATTCAGTGCTCCTGAAGGCACACCTTATTCCACCTGGACAAAACTGATCCTCTGTATTTAGCTTTATCTTCCCCTTGTGCCCTTCTTCCCCTACGTGTTTGTCAGATTATCTCCTAATCAGACACAGAAACTTACAAAGTTAAAAACTCTGATGGATTCAGATATTGTATTGTAAGTGAAATATTGCGTTTTCTCTTTCCACTATGTCCTTTGCATATTTCTATATTAAATCAATGTTCTTTATTGTATAGACACAGAAAGATAGTAAATGCTATGCTATTTTAATATAGAAATTAATTGTCTCTAAAATATTTACTTTTGGACGTCTATCATATTTACCTAATTTTAGTCTAAGGTGCCCTTTGTTCTTTACACCCCCAATGGAGGGTCTCACCACAGGACTTGGATGCATCCAGAGAAAGACATGAACAGTTACCCTGGCCTCAAATTGTAACAGACTAAGTGATATACGAAATATAAAAAAGAGCACAGTTATGGAACAAATTCTATAATGATCCATAAAGAAGTGACTAAATAAGGGCCCTGTTGGCAATAAGAAAAACTAACTAACTTGGTCTGACCTGAGGACAGTTGTTTGGAATATATGGTGAGATGTTCTCAGGAAAAGACACCCTTTCAATGAGGCCAGAGAGACTATGTTAAATGTATCCGGCACATAGATAAAAGTCTGTATCTCTTACTCTGTTTATACAAATCATTATCACTATCTTCCGGTTCATCATCTATTTGCTAGAGCGGGCACCAGTAATATCTCCATATGTCCTGTCTCATGCTAGTAGAGCCCAAGGGCATCTACTTGCTCCAGGAACATAAAGAGCCTCAAACCATTATATTAGGTCATGGGAATGACCTAATATAATTGTTTATATTAGGTCATGGGAATGACCTAATATAACTATTACTGGTATTTGGCATATCAAATACGACACGAGTAGCTTGCCGGCTTGCTGTGCGGGTGGCATACTCTTATAGTCACCTCTAAATAAAGCATTTATTGATGAGCAGTCGAGCTGTGATAGCCTGGTCTGCTGGGTGGAGTTCTGACAAGAGGGAAGTCCGATTTGGAAAACTGCACCTCCCATGGAGTGGGGGTGTCGTCTGACTTATTGTGAGGCTCTGCTGGGGTGGCGGCCCAGGGCTAGAACCTGCCCTGCCTCCTGGGCACCTCATGAGCGGCTGGGCACAGGGAGAGCAAGTAGCAGCTCTGCCCCATGTCTGTGAGTCTCTTATTTATACAAAATGACTAGAAATATTGAGAAACAAATTTAATATGATTGTTGATGGGTAACTGTAAAGAAACTGAGAACGTAATAAGCCCCTAGATGGAATTTGGCCCTTGGAGAAATTTCCTAAATGGAATCTAAAGTTCTGTAGCCCTTAGAAGGACCCTAAAAGATTGCCCCCTGGAGGAAGGATCTCTATATATGTTCATTGTTTATCACCTAACTATAACTCCCTACCTCCAAAATTACATGATGTCTCTATAACTAGCCAACTTGACTAAAATGGCAAGTGATTACCAATAAAACTGTAGTCCTGTCCCTTTGTCCATCAGTTGGGGTTGCTGCCCCAATATAGCAGGGACCCCATTAGACCCCATCATCTGTTGGGGACTCCACCAAACCCAACATCATTTGGTATGGAGGTATGTGCTTATAATGGCAGCCTGAGGAAAAAAAGTGGTAATAGGAACGATTTAGAAAAGGGTAGAAAATTGCAAAATATTGGAACTGGATCAGTAAATCATATATACCACATGCAAGGCAATCACCCTTCCTTGCCTTGCATGTGGCATATATGGTTTCCCATGTACACCAGGAGTGATCCCTGAGCACAGAGCCAGATGTTAGCCCTGAGCATCACTGGCTGTGGTCCCAAGATCAAAATCTCTATATTAATAAAATCACAAAATGTAAGAAGCAGTATTAAAATAGGAAAAAAAATCAAAGGCACAGAGATAAAGCGTAATACAAAAGTGCCATTCTTAAATTTCTATTTCTTTCTTTCTTTTTTTTTTTTTTTTGCTTTTTGGGTCACACCCGGCAATGCTGAGGGGTTTCTCCTGGCTCTGCACTCAGGAATCACTCCTGGTGGTGCTTGGTGGACCATATGGGATGCTGGGGATCGAACCTGGGCTGGCATGGGCTGGCTGCGCACAAGGCAAACGCCCAACCTGCTAGGCTATCGCTCGGGCCCCAAAATTTCTATTTCTTAATCCTCTTACTTCCTTTTTCTCCCTTCTTTTCTTTATGACATCAAGTATTTCAAAACTCTTATGTTCGGCTAACAATACTCTATTCCAGTGCTCCTCAAGCTTTTGCATTTTTTAAAAGTATTGAGATTCTATTCCTTACAATGGCATTTATAATGTTTCCTTTTACACATAATGCAAAACTGAATCTGTTTACATGTTGCTTGGTCAATGCACTAGCATCCTCATCCTGTCGTAAGTCACTGCATTTCAAACTTCTTATACCTGCAGACCAGCACCAGCCCGTGCACTGGAAGTTGAAGACAGCTGTTGTCTTCAACGGCTCTTTGTAGCCATTTGTTTTTAATTCTTATTCCAACCTCTTTCCTTTTCCACACCTTACCTTATTTTTATTATTGTTCACTTACTTAATTTTTTAATTTTTTATTTAATATTTTTATTATAACACCATGAGATATACAATTACAAAGATGTTCATATTTGGGTTATGTCTTACAGTGGTCCAGCACCCATTCCTCCACCTGTGCCCATTTCCAACCACCTATGTCCCTGATTCCATCCCCCCTCGCCTAGCCTGCCTACCTGGCCAGTTTATTATCTCTTTCTCTTTATCTATCTCTCTCTTCCTTCTCTTACTCATCGTGGATTGCAGTACATACATTTAGAGGTCATAATGTGTATCTTACTGCCTGTATTTAATGCTCAGTTTTATTAGTATTAGCACTTTCGACAATTATTAGCACTCTGTTCCCTTCTCTGTCTTACCTAACCTCTGACTCCCTCATGTTTGTGTAATTTTCACCTTTGATAAAACCTCCTGATCCATGTTTCACCTGACTTTGAATATTGGTAATATACTAGGTGTATATATCTATGCCAGCATAGATAAATGCAGTCATTCTATATCTGTCTTTTTCCTTCTGGCTAATTTCACTGAACATGAACCTCTCCATGTCCATTCATTTATAGATCAATTTCATAACTTCATTTTTCCTAAAAGCTGCATAATATTCCATTTTGTAGATGTGCTAAAGTTTCATTATCCAGTCATCAGTTCTCAGGCACTTTGGTTGTTTCCAGATTCTGGCTATTGTGAATAGCGCTGCTATGAAAATAAAAGTGCAGATGGTGTTTTCTCTGTGTGTTTTTGGCTTCCCAGGGTATATTCTCAGGAGTGGTATGGCTGAGTCAAATGGGAGCCCAATGTCTAGTCTTTAAAGGAATGCCCATATTGTTTTTCAAAAAGGCTGCACCAGTAGACATTCCCACCAACAATGAATGAGAGTCCCCTTTTTCCCGCATTCACACAAGGACTTGTTGTTCTTGCTCTTTTGGATATGTGCCAGTCTCTGTGGTGTGAGATGATATCTCATTGTTGTTTTGATTTGCATCTCTCTGATGATTAATGATGATGAGCATTTTTTCATATGCCTTTTGGCCATTCAATTTTTTTCCTTGTAAAAGTGCCTGTCCATTTCTTCTCCCTTTTTTTTTTGATGGGGTTGCTGTTTTATTCTTGTAAAGTTCTACCACTGCCTGATATATCCTCACTATCAACCCCTTATCAGCTGGGTATTGGGTGAATATTCTTTCTTATTCTGTGGACTGTCTTAGTATATTGGTCAATGTTTCTTTTGAGGTGCAGAAGATTTTTAGCTTCATGTAGTCTCATATGTTTATATTTTCTTCTAGTTGCTTTGTTAACAGTGTTTCATCTTTGAAGATGCCGTTTGCTTAGTATCACAGAGGGTTTTTCTATACTCTCTTCAATGTATTTTATGGACTTACGTCTGATATTGAGATCTTTAATTCATTTTTATCTGACTTTTGTACATGGTGTTAATAGAGGTCCAAATTTATTTTCTTATGTGTAGCTGCCCAGTTTTCCCAGCACCACTTCTTTAAGAGGATTTCCTTACTCCATTTTGGACTCTTTGCACCTTTATCAAAAATTAAATGATCATGTGTTTGAGGATGGGTGTCAGGATACTCCACACTATTCCATAAGTTTATAATTCTGTTTTTATTCAAATACCATGAAGATTTAATTACTACTACTTTTTATTACAGTCTGAAGTTGGGAAAGGTGATGCCTCCCATCTTCTTTTTTGCCCAGGATTGCTTTAGCTATCAGTGGGAGTTTCTTATTTCATACGAATTTCAGCCGTGTTTGTTCAATTTCTTTGAAAAATGTCATGTGTATCCTTATAGGAACCACATTGAATCTTTAAAAAGCTCTAGGGAGTATTACCATTTTGACAATGTTGATTCGCCCCATCCATGAGAAAGGAATGTGTTTCCATTTCCTTGTGTCCTCTTTTATTTCTTGTAGCAGTGTCTTGTAGTTTTCTTTGTACAGGTCCTTTACACACTTGGTTAAGTTGATTCCTAGGTATTTGATTTTCTGTGGTACAATTATGAACAGAATAGTTTTCTTAATATCCCTTTTTTCTTTTTCATTGTTTGTAATAGGAAAGCAACCAACTTTTGGGTACTGATTATGTTGCCTACCACTCTACCATAAGCATCTATTCTTTCTAGGAGTTTTTGGTAGAGTGTTTAAGGTTCTCTAGTTAAAATATCATGCCCTCTGCAAATAGTTGTAGCTTGACTTCTTCCTTGCCTATCTGGATGCCCTTAATGTCCATTTCTTCTCTGATTGCTATGGCAAGTACTTCCAGTACTATATTGAATAAAAGAGGAGAGAGTGCGCAAACTTGTCTTGTCCCTGATTTTAGGGGAAGGATTTCAATTCTTCCCCATTGAGAATAATACGTGCTGTGGGCTTTTGGAAGATGACTGTAACTGATGAAAGTTCCTTCAATTCTCATTTTCTGGAGGGTTTTAATCATGAAAGGGTGCTTGATCTTGCCAAATGCTTTTTTCTACATCTGTCCATATGATCATATGTTTTTATTTTTTCTCTTATTGATAGGATGTATTATGTTGATTGACTTGCTAATGTTGAACCATCCTTGCATTCCCAGGATGAATCCTACTTGGTCATGTTGTATAATCTTTTTTGATGAGTCGCTTGATTCTGTTTGCAAATATTTTGTTGAAGGTCTTAGGATCTGTGTTCATCAGGGAGATCAGTCTTTAGTTTTCTTTTTGTATTATCTCTCCCTGCTTTGGGTTTCAGGGTGATATGTGCCTCGTAGAAGCTGTTTGGGAGTGTTTCTGTTTCTTCTATATCCATCAAGAGCTTGAAAAGGACTGGTAGTAGGTCCTCCTTAAAGCTTTGGTAGAGGGGCCGGTCGCGATAGTCCAGTGGGTGAGGTGTTTGCCTTGCAAGCGGCCGGCACATGCCTGCTCAGGTTCGATATCCGGCATCCCATATGGTCCCCTGAGCACTGCTAGGAGTAATTCCTGAGTGCAGAGCCAGGGAGACAACCCTCAGTATTGCTGGTTGTGACCAAAAAAAAGCAAAAAAAAAGGCACTGTTGAATAAAAAGTATATCTATAATAAAATCAAGCAAAACATGATTAAAAAAATAAAGGTTTGGTAGAATTCACTAGTGAATCCATTTGGACCTGTACTTTTGTGTTTGGACAGACTTTTAATTATTGTTTCAATTTCCTCAATAATGGCAGGCATATTCAGGTACTGAAGGTCTTCTTGTTTCAGCCGTGGAAGGTTGTAGTTCAGGAATTTTTGCATTTCTTCTAAATTCTCATTTTTAATGGCATACAAACTCTCACATAATCTCTGATGATCTTTTGGATTTCTGTGGTTTCTGTCTTGATGCCCCCTTATCATTTCTTATTCTCTTTTTTTGGGTCCTTTCTTTCCCTGCCCTTACAAATCTTGCCAATGGTTTGTCAATCTTGTTTATTTTTTTCAAAGAACCAGTTCTTGGTTTCATTAATCTTTTGGATTGTTTTGTTGGTTTTCCAGCTAATTTATTTCCTCTCTAAGTTTTATTATTTCTTTTTTTCTGCATTGGCGAGAAATTGGTCTTTTTCTAATGTTTTGAGCTGTGAAGTCACGTTATTATGTGGGCCCTTTCTGTTTCCCTGATGCAAGCTTGCAGAGCTATGAACTTTTCTATTAACACTGCTTTTGCTGTGTCCCACAAGTTTTGATAGTTGGTGTCTTCATTTTCATTTTTGTTTCCAGGAATCTTTGGATTTTCTGTTTGATTTTTTTCTATGACCCACCGGTTGTTTAGCAGTGAGTGTTCAGTTTCCAGGTGTTTGGTTTACCTCCCTGTTTCTGAATGTGGTTAACTTCCATTTTCATTGCATCATGTTCTATAAAAATAGTTGACACAACTTCTATATTTTTTTTCTTTTATTGAGGTATGTTTTATTACCAGCTTGTGGTCTATCTTGAAGAATGTTACTTGGAGAATTTTTGGCACTGGAGAAAAATATGTATTCAGCTCTTTTGGAATGAAAAGCCCTGTATATATCAACCAGCCCTCTTTCTTCCATGTCTCCTTCAGGGCCAGCATTTCCTTCATGAGTTTCAGTCTTTTCGATCTATCAAGTGTTGATAAAGCAATGATGAAGTCTTCGAATACTATTGTGTTCCTGTCAATGTCTTCTTTGTAGTCTATTAGCAGTTGCTTTTATAATTTAGCTTACCCCTTGTTGGGTGCATATATGTTTAGGAATGTGATTTCTTTCTGGTATAACGTATCCCTCAAAATCAGTGAACCATATATAAACCCCACTACACTGCCCAGACACACAGTGCCCAGTACACTCAAGTTGCAACCTATAATTTTAAGAGTTTTGTCTCTTAAAATTATTTTCGATAGGGTGGCATCATCTCAAGTTAGTGATGCAAACCTTTCATATGCCATAATAGGTAAAGCTGTAGAACATATGTTGAGGGTGAGCATGGTTCTAAGGATGAGTGGAGGGGGATGGTCTTAGCCCAAGCACCTGTCATGAAGGCCTGGTTTTATATCACCTATGAGAGATCCTGTTCTGTACATGTACGATCTTCTAGATGATTATAAAGGAGATCTGTGTATCATACGAGAGTCCACTGAGTCTCCTCCAGCAGAGAGGGAGCCAGGAGGAGTTGTAGATGGCCTGATAGATAAAAATGTGGAATGCACCAAAGAAGATGGTTCCAAACGGATCGGCATGTCATTCACCAAGTGGAAGCCAAGCCCTCTGTGTATTTCATCAAGTTTGATGATGATTTTCACATCTATGTCTATGATTTGGTGAAAAAGTTGTCCTAACTGTAAGCATAAACTTTGCCACATTTGTGAAAGAAAATGTATTATTTATAGACATGCAAAATAATGTCGCTTTTCAGTGTATTGAAAGCTTAAGGGACCATGTTAATCCAGCATCTTTGCCAGCAAAATTGTTATTTATGTGGCTATATATATTATATACAATATATATATATAGCCACATAAATTATATAATAAATACAATATATATATATTGTATATATATATATATTGTGTATATATAATTTATTTGGCTTCATTTCATTGAATCTTTTCACAATATGTGTGTAAGGATTTTGTCATGTTGAAAATACTGGGCGCATTTGGTGGATGGGACATGAAAGGAAGAAGGAGCAGCTGTAAATACAGGCTGTGTTATAAAGTTCACTAGTATCATAATTAGTCATCTAAAAGTGGAATAGGGCTTAGCTGATCTGGTCTAGTGAGGGGGGGGGAAAAGTAACTAGAAGTTGTGTCTCTGGTGGAGTTTGGGAGAGAGCTGACTTTAGAGAGGTGGGAGATGCCAGAAGTAGAGATGCTCCCTGGAGGGGCAGTGGAGGAAGGATAACCTCCAAGGATTCCATCAAAATGAAGGGGGATAGTGATAATAGGGATGGCGAGACCTCCAGCTTTAGAGGAAAGCTGAATAAATTGAGTAGAAAGGGGGCAGAGAGAGAGAAAACCTTAGAAGAGGATTTAGCAGAAGGGAGATAGAGTTGGGAAGGTCTTGGGAAAAGGCTAAAGCAGAATCTGGCATGAGGGGCGTACTCTGGCATGAGCGAAGGGCCAGAAGGGAGGGAAAACACTGAGGAAGGAGAAATTCAAAGAGTGAAGTTTTACAGGAAGTGAGACTACAGAAAAAATTATGAGGAGTGTGACCTATGAGAGATTGGGATGGGCTGTGATGGGCTGGTCTTTTGGGTGGAGTTCTGGGCGGATTGAGGAAAAGCTGCTGCAGGGTGGGGTGTCAATGATCCGGGCTGTTATGGTCTGGTCTGCTGGGTGGAGTTCTGGGCGGATTGAGTAAAAAGCTGCTGCAGGGTGGGGAGTTGATGATCCGGGCTGTGATGGGCTGGTCTGCCGGATTTTTCCTCAATCCGGCCCAGGTATGCCTGTCCAGAGACTCTCAGACATGGGGCAGAGCTGTTCCTTGCTCTCCCTGTGCACAGCCATTCATGAGGCAGTCGGGAGGCATGGCGGGTTCTAGCCCTGGCCCACCACCTCAGCAGAGCCTCACAACAAGCCAGACCACCCCCTCACTCCATGGGAGCTGCCATTTTCCACATTTGGACTTCCCTCTTGTCAGAACTCCACCCAGCAGACCTGCCCATCACAGCTCGGATCATTGACACCCACCCTGCAGCAGCTCTTTTCCTCAATCTGGCCCAGAACTCCACCCAGCAGACCAGCCCATTACAGCCCGGATCATAGACACCCACCCTGCAGCAGCTTTTTTCCTCAATCCGGCCCAGAACTCCACCCAGCAGACCAGCCCATCACAGCACGGAGCATAGACTCCCACCCTGCAGCAGCTTTTTCCTCAATCCGGCCCAGAACTCCACCCAGCAGACCAGACCATCACAGCCTGGAGCATAGACCCCCACTCTGCAGCAGCTCTTTCCTCAATCCGGCCCAGAACTCCACCCAGCAGACCAGACCATCACAGCCCAGATCATCAACACCCACCCTGCAGCAGCTCTTTCCTCAATCCGCCCAGAACTCCACCCAGCAGACCAGCCCATTACAGCCCGGATCATAGACACCCACCCTGCAGCAGCTTTTTCCTCAATCCGGCCCAGAACTCCACCCAGCAGACCAGCCCATCACAGCCCGGGTCATAGACACTCACCCTGCAGCAGCTTTTTCCTCAATCCGGCCCAGAACTCCATTAAATAATCAAAATCATTGGAAAATAAGGAGCTATGAGTTCACTCACTTCTCTTTACACTATACAATCACTTTGTAGGATTTGAGGTTTAAACATGTTCAGGGATACCTATTCTAGAAATATACCTTTGGAGTAAAACCCGAAAGTCTATATACAGGAAAAAGAAATAGATACATTCAGGGAGGAAGAGATCAGGTTGAGGAACAGTTAAATCTAAAAAGTTCTGAAGGCGCACAGCAAAAAAAAAATCAGGAATATGAAGGTGAGTGAGGTAGGGCTTGAGAGAATCAAGAAAGAAACTGGGCAACAGATTGTTGATGAGTACTGCCTCTATCCCTAGACTCTAACTTATATTTAAGTCTACTACCATGGCATTTAGGTTTAGACCACACTAGGGAATACTAGAGGCATATAAAGAAGCAGTCCATTTCACGTGTCTGTCATATGTTTCATTTCAAGTATGCACATTATCTTCCAAAATAACATATCAAAATGTACTACTATATATTCAACTTGATTTCAATTGTTAAGAATCAGGCTTGAGACTATACATTAGTATTTATGGTTTATGGAAATAAGAGCAATGTCATTCAATTAAAATAAATGGGCCACACTCAGCAGTGGCCAGGGCTGAACTGTGGATGGTGTTCAGTCTTCACTCCTGGCATGGCTCCAGCAACTGTAAGCAGAGCTGGGTTTTGAATTCGGGTTGACTGCTTGCAAGACAAGTTACCCGCTGTGCTATCTCTCAAGCCCCTCCCTTTTGTTGATTAATATTAACAATACATTTTGTTGGCATTGTTAACAAAGATTCTATGTTTTGGTGGTAATGAGGATTAAACTCAATGTTTTCTTTTTTCCCCTTTCTTTATGCTCATACCCAACGAAGCTGAGTGGATACTCCTGGCTCTTCACTGAGGAATTACTCCTGGAAGTACTCATATGGCACGCAGGGGATTAAACCCAGACAGGTCACTCACATGCAAGGCAAATACCTTCCCATTGTACACTCATTCTGACCCCTAAACTCCACGTTTTCATATAGATGGCTATAATGACACAGGAACCTGTCACAACAATGTTTATTTATTGACTAATGTTGATCCAGACTAGCAGCTGAAGTTGTAGTCATACTTAATGAATAACTGTTAGGAAAGTTTAATCCATCCTATGATGCATTTTATTCACTACAGAAATGAATTAATGAACCTCTGCAGAGTTGAATAACTTGTCCAAGTGAATAGAGGTATTAGCAATTGAACTGAGTTATTTTTCTAATTGAAAACTAAACCACTTAAAAAACCTAAACCTCTTACAATCAAATCAATGTTCTGATAATATCTTCTACACTTTCTTTTGAAAATCATTTGTATCACTTGTATCACTTTTCTTTGTTGATCATCAATTTGCTGGAGCAGGCACCAGTAACATCTCCATACGCCCTGTAACATGCTAGTGTAGCCTAAGGGCAGCATCTGCTAGCCCTAGAAACATAAAGAGCCTCAAATCATTCCATGAGGTCATGAGAATGAGGTCTTTAATTGTTACTGGTATTTGGCATATCAAACACAACATGGGTAGCTTGCCAGGTTCTGCCTTGTGGGTGGAATACTCTTGTAGTCATCTCTAATCTCGAGCATTTTTTGATGACCCGCATGGCTGCTTTGTGGCCATGCGAGCTGGGCTGTGATCTCTTCTTCTGCTGTGTGGAGCACTGACGAGTAGGGAGTTTGGATGTGGAAAATGGCGGCCCTCATGGTGTGGGACGTCCTCTGGCTTCTTGTGAAGCTCTGCTGGGTTTGTGGGCTAGGTCTAGAACCCACCTTCCCTCCCTGGGCATCTCTCTCCCCGGCTTGGCACAGGGAGAAAGAGTAGCAGCTCTGTTCTGTGTATGTGAGTCTTTGGATCAGCATACCAGGGCTGGACTTGAAAAAGACTGCTGCAGGATGGGTCTATGATGAGCCGGGCTGTGATCAGCTCTTTTGCTGGGTGGAGCACTGACAAGTAGGGAGTCCAGATGTGGAAAATGGTGGCTCTCATGGTGTGTGGCGTCCTCTGGCTTCTTGAGAGGCTCTGGCTTCTTGTGAGGCTCTGCTTTTTCTTTTGAAAATATAAAGCAAATTTGAATTATAACTTGACTTGGAATACATTCAAATTCAATTGTATTTTATACTACTAACACTATAATTCTCTATAGTATTCAAGGCATACTACATGGAGTATATATATATATATATATATATATATATATATATATATATAGAGAGGGTGGCAATCTTTTTCTCAAGAAAAATAGAAAACATTTAAAAAACAATTGTGGTATTTGCTTTGTTTTGTTTTGTTTATAGCAGCAAGAAGATCTCTTGGGATTGAATCTTGCGGTGTATCTTAGTAAAGGCAGAGTACAATCACATTTCCAGGAGGTTACCTAATATTATAAAAGGCTCTTGCAAAATCTCAAGTGATCTGCAGTAACATTTTACTGCCTGTTGCTATAGCTTTCCACATTTAAGTGTATACAAGCTGTCTGAAGGTCTTCAAAAGTGAACGTTGACTGAAAATACATCATTGCTACATCTGTCCCATTAAAAGGAAAATGTGTATTTTGCAAGTAATCATCAAAAATAATTCTAACCTGTATATTTTCTATTTTAAAATAAAATAGTACAAACTGGGGCACATTATTATTTTAAAGTTATTTTAAAATTTTAGTCCTTTAATGATAAATCCATGTTTGATTGAAAAAATGACCTATCATAGCTTTAAGTGCATAAACTAGTGGGAAAGGAAGCTTGCATATCCAAAATTTAAAAAAATATGCTCTTATAATCTGGACACTCATAAATATGATATAATCTATACTAGAATACACTGTCTTCCTATTCATCATCGATTTGTTCAAGCGGGCCCCATTAACATCTCCATAAGTCCTGTCTCATGCTAGTAGAGCCCAAGGGCATCTGCTTGCTCCAGGAACGTAAAGAGCCTCAATCCATTCCATCAGATTATGGGAATGAGGTCTATAACTGTTACTGGTATTTGGCATATCAAATACAACATGGGTAGCTTGCATGGCAGAGCCTGGCAAGCTACTAGAATACACACAGGTTTAAATTTGACATGCAGCTTTATAAGGAGAGAGAATTATAATCAAGAGTGGAAAGAAATATTCTATTAAAATTTATCTTTGAGTCTTGAATCAATTACTAAACATTTTTTACCTCAAACTGCAAAAATTTATATATTCCTTTCTTGTGAATAATGAAATTAGTGTAATGTTATATCTTTTTTTTCATTAGAAGTTGCTGATCACAGACACAAGTTTCAGGACAATAGTATTCATGTCTGAAATGTTGTTTATAATTTTGCATCTCCTTTTATTTCTTGTAAGTGAATGTATTAAAATTTATAAACATGATCTAGATAATGTAAATACCTCTGAATATTTTCATTTTCTCATTATGGTGCCTAACTCATACACACACTGTTAATCAATTCGAGCAATTCAGTCATCAATTTTGTTAGCAATTAAACTAAACCAGATGATTTTTTTTATTATATCATGATCCATCCAGCTAGCTAATTGAATTTTGACTTAATTTTTTTTTTATTTTTTGTAGATATATTCAGTCAGGGAATGCCGCCTGGGTCCCCGACAGTGCCCAGAAGCAAGTTCCATTTTACCTCCAAAGCCAGCGGGGAATGGATGAAGACTCAGGAATCCGATGCAGTTTTAAAAGACTTTATTTATCACAGGCTCAGGCATACAAATCAGGAATAGGAAAAACCGGTGCTTAGGATTCCCGGCTAGAACCTCAGCCACGTGTAGGACAAGATGGCGGCCACCACGTGTAAAGGCACTGTAGAGAGGAGACAAAGATAAGACTCCCAAGAAGGGTGAAAGCTCACAAAGAGAGAGCCCAAAGAGAGAGAGAGAGAGAGAGAGAGAGAGAGAGAGAGAGAGAGAGAGAGAGAGAGAGGAAGCAGGCTGGTTTTATACCCCTGCAACTCAGACCTCCCACTATTATAGGTAGCAGGGAGGGTCAAATGCCCTCAGGTAATTTCTCCAAGCACCTCACCTAGGCCCTATTACATGCTAATGTTTTGAGCCAAGATCTGCCTGGAAATCCCTTTTAGGGTAGAGAAGGGGGGTTTCTGAGATGGCATGTCTCTGTACCAAAGACTAATACTAATGCCGGTTAAATATTTCTCCAAGCCTTCACAAGAGTCTCGTCTACTTCATGGTAGTTTTGTATTTTAGTTGCCTTTGAATTATCAGAGAGCCATGCTTGCTGCTTGGAGGCAAACAGCATTTCTCTGTGGTCTAATTACTTAGATATCCAACTTGGCCAGGCAAATATGCTGGTAAAATCTAGCTAGTCCCACGATGATTTTGGTAGCATGAGAGAATATTTATACCAGCCAGTACAGAATACATGGTCAGATAAACTGCCACATTTAAACTACCCCTTTATCTACGAAGTGATTTGCACCAGCCAGTACAGAATACATGGTCAGATAAACTGCCACATTTAAACTACCCCTTTATCTACGAAGTGATTTGCAGGAGGCAATCCAGGGCAGATGCAGAGGCTTTTAGGCTTTTATGTGTCCTGCAACAATATTCAAAGTTTATTTTAAAAGATATCAGTTGCCGTTTAAAACTTTCAGAGTTTATTCTTCGTATTCCAAAATTACAGCACTGAAATATGAAGGAAGACTTTTACCTAGAAACATATTGTTCATAGAATTCTTTAAGACATAGTTGCCTGAAGGAGTCTTTCTCTGTAACCTATAATTTCTCTTCCAATCAAACGCTGTCTCAATACTATAGGCATGTCATCTTTTTTTTATAGCTTCTGATATCCGGGATATGGTATCTACTTCAGTCACAGTTCTATTTATTTCTTCTTGATGTCTTTCCATTTAGGAAGAATATCTATTTTATGAAAAATACGTGTTCTTCCCTCTGGGAGCCTCACGGAAAGAACCAAGAGATTGAGTTGGCCTGCAGCATATTGTTTATGACAATATCCTATGAGCAAGATTTTTTTTGTCTACATATGGTGCAAGTCTTGTTTAATGCAACCCTTGGGACTGGATCCAAAATTTCTGCCAAAATACACTCTCCTAAGTTCAGTGATAATAGAATCTATGGAAAATACTTCCATGGTCGAACTTATACGTGGCTTAATATTTTTCTATTTCTAGCTTTCTCTCTCTCTCTCTCTCTCTCTTATATATATATATATATACATATACATATACATTTAAATTTATTCATATATTAGATGAGGTTTTATTATTGTTGGACTTCTGATGTGATAAGACATGTCAGTTTATATTTTAGTAGTAATAAAGGTATGTCATTTCTATATTAGTATATCTTTCCTTTGTTTATAGCAAATAAAATGCACTTGACATCTGTTCTTCTCATAGGTTTTTGAAGTCTTATAATACAGGTACACAATCTCTTTCTAAGTGAACACTTCTTATACACAATGAAATATGAAATATCCAAACATAATGTAATCTCCCATTAGAATTGTTGTTTTCTCTGGATAAGTTTCAGATTTTTTTTTCCTAAGCATAGAGGTGTTCGTTGATTTTACAAGCCAAGCCTGACATACGCTTTTTTTCAGAGCTGTAGAATGAAGCAAAGAAAATTGTTCATATGTAGGTCAAAGCAGTGCTCAAGGGAACTAAAAGCACTGTTTAGTACTAAAAACATTAAGTGTCTTTAGTACATATGTACACATGTTATTTTTGACTCTCTGTCAATAATTTTCATTTGTGTTTTTCTAGATTTGCATACTATTATACCACAGTTGAAACACACATATATATTTGCTTTTATCTTTATATTCAGAATATGATGAAGCAAGTAGCATATGAGTCAAAGTATTTCCTATTAAATAACAAATCATGTATGTCTTCTTCAGGTGTATGTACTTTTTTCATTTTCACTACCATCTAATTGATCACTTGAACACTTGTTGGGGAATGCCACTGGGGTCCCCGACAGTGCCGGGAAGCTAGTTACCTTCGACCTCTGAAGCCGGCAGGGAATGAATGAAGACTCAGGAATCCAATGCAGTTTTAAAAAGGACTTTACTATCACAGTTTCCAATATACAATCCAAGAGCAGGGAAAACCTCCGGACTCTGGGTTCCCAGCTAGGCCCCAGCCAGGTGTAGGCCAAAATGGCTGCCACCATGTGTTGAGGCCCAACAGAGAATGGAGAGGACGGAGAAGCAAAACGCCAAGGGAAGCTGAAATGGCAAAAAGGGGGAAAAAAGAGAGCTTCTTTCTTCTTGCAGCTTATTTTATAGCTAGAAATCTTACCAAGCTCCCAAGCCCAGCCCATTTTGGGCTGGGCTATCTAGAGATGAAAACAGGAAAATAGCTCTATAGAAATGTAGCAACTTTAGGAGACCTTCTGGCTGTTTACAAGGACCCAGAGCTAATTCAAAGCCTCCTAACAGAGCTGGGAGGAGCTGTAAACTAAATGTAACTTCCCCTGGCAGGGAGGGTCAAATGCCCTCAGGTAATTTCTTCCAGCACCTCACCTAATGTCTTTTATATGCTAATTTCTTGAGTCAAGATCTGCCTGGAAAAGCCTTTATAGGGTAGAGAAGGGGGTTTCTGAGATGGCATGTCTCTGTACCAAAGACTAACACTAATGCCAATTAAATATTTCTCCAAGCCTTCACAAGTCTCATCTACTTCATGGTAGTTTTGTATTTTATTTGCCTTTGAGTTATCAGGGAGCCTTGCTTGCTAGCTTGGAGGCAAACAGCATTTCTCTCTGCTCTAATTACTTAGGGATCCAACGTGGCCAGGCAAATATGCTGGTAAGATCTAGCTAGTCCCACGATGATTGTGGTAGCATGAGAGAATATTTATACCAGCTAGTACAGCATACATGGTCAGATAAACTGCCACATTTAGACTACCACCTTATCTACGAAGTGATTTGCAGGAGGCAATTCAGAGCAGATCTAGAGGCTCTTAGAGGAGTCCTGCAACAAATACTAACATCCAACAAATACGCCGATTTGCTCAAGTGGGCGCCAGTAATGTTTCCATTTGACTCTGTCATGTGCCAGTGTAGCCCAATGGCATCTGCTTGCTTCAGGAATACGAAGAGCCTCAAACTGTTCATTAAGGGTCTTTATTTATTTTTTTTTTATTATACCACAGTGAAACATGCAATTACAAAGGTGTTCATAATTGGTTCTTGGTACTACAATGTTCCAGCACCCATCCACCACTAGTGCCATTCCCACCACGTGTACCCACAACCTGTTCCGCCCACCCCCAGGCTGCCTCAATAAGAGGTGCCCACTTTTCCTCTCTTTCTCTCTCTGTCTCTCTGTCTCTGTATCTCTCTCTCTTCTATTACCCATTTTGTCTATCCCTGCAGATATTTAGGGCTATCGTTTAAGTCTCTTTGTGTATATTCAATGATAACTTCTAGTCTGACATTACCATTTCCCACACTTAGTAAAACACTGGTATCTATTTATATCCCATGAATGAATGCAGTCATTCTATATCTGTCTATTTCCTTCCAACTAATTTCACTCCGCATGGTAGTCTCCATGTCCATCCATTCGCAGGTAAATTTCATAATTTTGTCTTTCTCAACAGCTGCATAGCATTCCATTGTGTAGATGCACCACAGTTTCTTTAGCCAGTCCTCTGTTCTCAGGCACTTAGATTGTTTCCACATTAGAGCTATTGTGAATAGCTCAGCGATGCATAAAGAAGTACAGATAGTGTTTCTGTTATGTGTTTTTGGGTCTGTAGGGTATATTTCCAGGAGTGGCATTGCTGGATCAAATGGGAGCTCAATATATATAGTTTTAGGAGGAATGCCCATATTGTTTTTCAAATGGGCTGGACCAATCGGCACTCCCACCAACAGTGGATATGAGTCCCTTTACCCCAGCATCCATGCCAGCACCAGTTGTTCTTGCTATTTTGATTGTGTTCCAGTCTCTGTGGTGTGAGATGGTACCTCACTGTTGTTTTGATTTGCATCTCCCTAATGAGTAATGATGAAGAGCACTTTTTCATATGCCTTTTGACCATTCAAATTTCTTCTTTTTAGAAGGCCATCTAATTAAAATGAAGAAAATAACTACAAGTATCATCATGGCATTTTACTCTATAATTTTCTTAGTTTCATTATAATGTTGAACAAATGAGGCAATCATTTGGAGTTATACATCCCTGTTGGGTGACACTCCCCCATTGAGCCTTAGCCTCCAGGTACACTTAGCTTATGTGGAGTACTGGTCCCTGTTTTGGGAACTCTCTTGAGTAGATACAATTGGAGTTCAGGCAGAATTGGACTGATCTCATAATTTTATATAGCATAAATATTTTTATCATGACTCTTGCTTGCCTCAGATCAATATTCTGTTCCCAAGGGGCCTGCATGCGACATACATATAAATATACCAAGAGTACTTGGCCACATTGGATCAACCGTAATATAATCAATTCTCTAATTCAGAGACATGCCAGTGTGCCTCTGGGCAAACTAACTTGTCTCTGACTTTAGTTTCTCTTAGTGACTCTGACTCTAAAGGTAATGCCAAAGTGAATTATTCTGATTGATTTTGGGCCTTAGTGGGATCCAGAGTCTGGGATCTGCTAGGTATTTATTCATGGTAAAAAGTATTAATGACGTTTCCTACAAATTTCATTATGAACTGCTTTCTGGTTCAGAGGTGCAACCCCTCCTCACTCTGCTAGGGAGATTTTGCCTCTGGAAATCAGCTCTGGCTTTTGTGAAGCTTGGGCCAAAAGTCCACCTAAAGATTTACATTTAAAATGGGTCATATACCTGGCTTCATCTCTAGATAGCCCAACCCATGATTGGCTGGGCTGGAAGATTCTGGTGCACTTCTGTCTCTAAAATTTGCTAGGAAAAGAAGAAAGGGCCTTTTTGCTATTTTGGCTTCCCTTGCCATTTGTCCCTCTCTGTCCTTTCCTTTCTCTGTTGGGCTTCAGCAAGTTGTGGCAGACATCTTGGCCTACACATGGCCAGTGCCCAGCCATGAACTCACAGTCCGGGTTTTTCCCTGTTTTTGGATTATATATCAGAACATGTGTTAGTAAAGTCTTTTAAATCTGCATCAGATCCCAGTTTTTATTCATTCCCAGCCAGCTTCGGAGTTAGAAGGGAACTCATTTCCCAGTATTATTGGGAACCCCAGCGGTGCCTGACAAATCCCATTTTGTAACATCCTATCAAAAGCATAAACTATGGTCAGAGAGATATCTTAATGGATTGACATTGATGGCAAACTTTGTATGTAGGGATCCCAAACAAGTTCAATTCTTAACATCACATGGTCCCATGAGTATCATTGATAACAAATCCTCAGCACAGAGCTGGGAATTATCCCTGCTTACTCTAGGTGTGGCCCCAAAACAAACAAATGACTTAAAGAAACTAGATACAATATTTTTATATGCCATTATTTATATAGTGTGTCAAAAAATCCAATAACAAAAATATTTTGATTCAAATCTGATTATTTAAAAATATTTCAACCTATCAGAAATCACTTAAATAACATTTTTAAATAGGGTAATATCTGTTACCCTATTTAACATAATATCTGGTACCCTATTTAACGGCAGAGCCTAGGAAGCTACCCGTGTCATATTTGATATGCCAGATACCAGTAACAATTATAGACCTCATTCCCATGACCTGATGGAATGGTTTGAGGCTCTTTATGTTCCTGGAGCAAGCAGGTTCCCTTGGGCTCTACTTGCATGAGACAGGTCATATGGAGGTGTTACTGGTGCCCGCTCGAGCAAATTGAAGATGAACGGGAAGACAGTGATACAGTGATACAGTGAACATCTGTTGACCTGAGTATTATAATTCAATATTATTTTGTTACTAAGTTATAATGTAATTATAACACTAAGTTATATCCTAAAATTAATTTCTGAAGATCAATAGCTCCATGTAAACGTTATGACTAGAAAACTGATAATCTTTTTAGAATGAGAAATTATGACATACTAAATATCTATCAAGTTTCAATTTTCAATTTGAAAATTGAAAATTTTCAAAAGTGACTATTGTTGGAGGACAGGTTTAGCTATTATTGGAGTTTTTTTGTTTTGTCCACTCCCAGCTTAATCTATTTAAGTCAAGGTTCATTCTAATGAGACCTCTCTTCTATGTAAACACTGCTAGAGGGTGTGGCAGTTACAGAAGTCACCTTGATTGAATAACTTCTGACTTATACATCTACTAAGACTTCTATGTTTTTTACATTGGGCACAGCTCCTCTTTATACCCACTGCACCTAGCGTGGGACAGTTAGAATTTATCAGGAGACTCCCACCCTGGCTACGTTGAGACTATAGGAAGACTATAGGAAGGATCATACTAGTTTGCTCTAAGCAGGCGAGTGTGACCCTTGCAGTACACAAGAACAAGATACTCAGAATCACCCTGGTACAGATAATAATAAGAAGGACCTTGTGGGTACCATCTAGATTACATGAAGCTCATGAAGTTAAGATGCATTACTTTATATCAGCCCTCTCTCTCTCCAGTGCTTTACATAAGAGATAATCTTGGTAGAAAGGATTAGACCTTGGCATAACCTTTGTTTATACCTGCAATAGGGTGTGGCACTACACTCTGTTTAGAGTTCTTTGTTGACATGACCCTCCCGGTTGGATTACTTTGGTGTATATAAGGGGCTGACTTGAGGCCACTTCACCTTTTGTGCCTTTTAGCTTTCGGCTTTTGGCTCCTGTGGCTTTTGGCTCCCTGGCATTTTGCTTTTGCCTTTTGACTTTTTGCTCTTTGGCCTTTTGCTCCTTCTTCTGGGTAGGATTTAGCTCGGGTGAGATCCTCTCTCTTTGGTGGGAGACTTAGGCTCTTTTGTATGGTTTAATTTCGGACCAGAGCTAAAGTTTGTTCAATATATTGGAGTGCTGTGGAAGAGCTTTTGTACTATTAAAAGACTTTTTGGAACTGAACCGTACTCGTGAGTTTTCATCTGTTCTCCGGCGTCCTCGGAGGTAGAAGAGAACCTCTGTCCTGACACTGCTGTGGACCCCGGCAGCATTCCCCTACAGACTATAAATAAAAATGTTAGAATCTGATGTTTTATTATTATTTTTATTTATAATATTTATAGTTTAGGTGAATGGTTTGAGGCTCTTCATGTCCCTGGAGCAAGCAGATGCCCTTGGGCTACACTAGCATGTGACAGGATATATGGAGATGTTATTGGTGCCCGTTCGAGCAAATTGATGAACAACGGGAAGACAAGGGATACAAGACAAGTGAAGTGATAGTTTAGGGGCTATGGTTACAATAATGTCTAAAGTTTATGGTATTGGCATACAACTTTACAACACACTCTTCTTACCATAGCGCCCATGACCCTCCACTCTGTCACTATGATATCTTTGGTATATCTCTCCTCACACCCCCCACCCCCACATTTCTTGGAACATACCCAAAGAATTCAAAAACATTCTTTAGAAAAGATATTTTCACTAATATATTCATAGTAGCACTATTCACAAAAGCCAAAAATCTGGAAACAACCTATATCCAAGAACAACAGTGGCATTTTTAGTGTTTTCTATATATCATTATGCATTCTTCAAACAATGATAGATTGAAATCTTATTTTTCAATTTTGATCCTTTTTGTTTCTTTTATTTGTTGTGGTGAGAACTTCCAAGATTACCTTGAATAGAAGCCATAGAAGTAGACTATCTTACATTGTGCCTGATTTCAAATAGAATAAAGGCTTTCAGGTTTTTGCTGAAATGATTTTGGCTGGATTTGTTGTAAATTGTTATTACTATCTTGAGAAATGTTTATTTCATCCCAATTTTATTTAGGATACCTAACATAAATGGATGATGAATTTTGTCAAAAGTGTTCTCAGCATCAACTAATATGAGAAAATACATTTTTATCATTCCTTTTGATATATATGCTATATAACATTAATTGATTTCCTTACATAGAGCTATTCTTGCAATCTGGTGTTTGCTGTTGCAGTCAGTTAATCATGATTTTTGTGAGGATTTTTATAATGTTCATGAAGAATATAAGTCCAAAATTTTTTTTTAGTAGTATATTTTTCTTCATTTAGAATTAGGGTCATCTGACTTCACAGAAGCTATTTGGAAAGATTCCTGTTCTTCAATGCTTTAGAAGAGCTTGAAGAGTAGAGAGAGTATATTTTCTTTGAAGGTTTGGTAGAACTTTCTAGTGAACCTTCTGGACCAGTGCTTTTGTTCTTGAAGAAATTTTTATTTTTTCTTTAAATTTCCTTACATGATATTGGTTTGTTCAGCTTTTCTCAGAATTTGTTCATTTCATCTAGGTTTCCCAGCTTAGTGACAAAGAGTAATTTGTAATATCCTCATTTTATTTTGTATTTCTGGGTTTTCTGTCCTAAGTTTTCCTCTTTTTCCCTGATTTAGACTTTCTCTTTTTTTCCCTTGTTAGTCTAGTTAAGGGTTTGTCCATCTGTCTATTTTACAGAAGAACAATCTCTAGTTTTACTGATCATTTGCAATATTTTCTTGATTTACATAAATTAATTTCCTTATAGTTTTGATGGCTCCTGCTATTGAGTGAGGGATTAATATACTGTTCATTTCTAATTGCTCCAGATGGCTGATTAGGTCATTGACTGAGCTTTTTCTTCTTTCTGGTGTGGACCTGTGTTGCTAAGAATATCCCCCTTTATAGAGCTTCTGCTTTTTTGGTAATTTATGACCCCTTCTTTTTTTAATTTTGAGGAATATTTTATTTCTAATTTAATTTACTCTTGGTCCAGTAGCAAATTGCAATGTGTTGCAAGTTTTCAAATACTATAGTCTCCAATTACTTTTGTTTTGTGTTTAGTTTATATCATCATAAACTCTCTCTCCAGTTTTTATATAAGAGATAATCTAGGAAGAAGGTTTCCTAGTCAGATATATAATGACAAGTCAGAATCTGGGATGGACTTGTGTTCCAAGAAGAGGCTCGATATTATTTTTATTTTTGAAAACTAGTGGATATTGAAAATAAGTCCCATCGCATAGACCATCCTGGAGAATGTTCAGTGTGTACTGTCGGGGAGCCATTGGGGTCCCCAACAGTGTCAGGACAGAAGTTCTCTTCTACTTCCTAGGCCACCGGGAACAGATGAAAACTCACGAGTCTAGTACAGCTCGAAAAAAGGCTTTTAATAGTACAAAAGCTCTACCACCGCATTCCAATATAATGAAAGAACTCTAGATCTGGTCAGAACTTTGACCATGCACGAGGGCCCAAGTCTCCCACAAAAGAGGATTCCACCAGAGAGAAAGTCCCACCAAAGAGGGTCCCACAGAGATGAGTCCTACCCAAAAGAGAACAGTACTTCAAGTCAGTTCCCTTATATACACAAAAGTAATGCTAACTTCAGGGAGGGTCCTATGAACAAAGAACTCTAAATAGATTGTAGAAGAGTGTAAAAGAGTGGTGCCAAACCCTACTACTGTCTAAACAAAGATTACACCAAGGACTAATCTCTTCTTCCTAGATTATCTCTAATGTAAAAAACTGAAGAGAGAGAGAGAGAGAGAGAGAGAGAGAGAGAGAGAGAGAGACTGGTATAAAATAATACGTCTTAATTTCATGGGCTTCATGTAATCTAGATGGTACTCACATGGTCCTTCTTATTTATTATCTGCACCAGAGTGATTCTGAGTATCTTGTTCTCTGCATACTGAAAGGGTCACACATGCTTGCTTGAGGACAAACTGTTATGATCCTTCCTATAATCTTAAACAATAGTCTCAAAGTAGCCAGGGTGGTAGTCTCCTGGTAAATTCTAACTGTCCCGCACTGCTTCCATGGGTATAAAGTGGAGCTGTGCTCTATCTAGATAACATTAGTCTAGATAAGTCTTAGTAGATGTATAATAACAAGTCAGAAGTTACTCATTCAGGGTCAAGGTGACTTCTGTAACTGCTACACCCACCATCAGTGTTTACATAGAAGAGAGATCTCACTAGTATGAATCCTGGCTTAAGAACATGTAAATAGATTAAGTTGTGAGTGGATGAAACAGCAAAATTCCCAAGCTTGCTAGGCCTGTCATCCAACAGTATACCAGAGAAGTAAGAATGTGAATTCAGTGTTTTGAGCACTTACGCATGGTCTTTCCAAATTTGCTTATGACGTAGTAGCTAATCTCTGATATGAAATGTTACTAGGAGAAGCAATCTTGTAAAATGTTTTACAGGTCGCCTATAAAACACATCTTGCCACTAGAGTTTTGGACATAGTTTGCTTTAGCTACTCTACCCACTCGTTTACATTTTGTCAGTTTCTCTATAAAGGCAGTTGTGTAATTGTGATAATCAACAAAAATTTAAACTAATGTATTTACTACAAGACAAATGTCATCAATTCCTTCCACACTAAATCCTTGTGCTAAACTATTACTAACTAGAGTAAGACTTAAAATTTGAAAGGAAAAAAAAAAAAAAAAAATCAGAAAAACACATTAAAAGAGAAGTAGAGCTGTAATTTTCACTGGGTATGGATGATAATGATGTGGGTGATCTGAGTCAAAGAGGATAATTTTGGTAAACTTCAGCTCAAATGATTGCAGTTAGAATTTCCACTACTTTTGTGTTTCTATTGGCATTACTGAACAGAAAATATTTTAGCAACTCTAGGATATTTTGAAGAGGATATTCCACATTAATTTAATGAAAAATGAGCATTTATTATATTTATTGCTTTGCCTGATAGCATATTTTCCAAGACTCAGGAAGTCATGACTGTCCTCTGAAATACTCATGGGGCTGTGAAAAATTGAATGTTGGGGTGCTAAACTCAAGTAGTTCTGATAAAGATAGGTGCTTTACCACTTGAGATATCTTCTTGCACAATGATTTTTTTCATAATATTTGGAGATCTATTAAAATTATTTGGAGATCTTTGAATGGTGTAACAAGAAAGTCAGACATTCAAGGATGATGCTTGTTATACAACCACACATCATTAAGGTAGTGTCCAGTGTTTAGAAAAATTCCTCTTGGTTTTTAATCACCATGATATTTGTAAGATTAGTATTGCAATTTCTCTGTATACAATCTAAAAGCTCCTGATATATATTTTTTTCTTCCTCAAAGCCATTTATGATCACAAATGCAGCAAATTTTCCCTTGGCATCAGCCACATTTTCAAAATATTTGAAATCAATGACAAATTGTAGGATTCATTTCTTCCACTGACTGTTAGTAGTTTATAGAGAAACTCTGCCATGACTTTCCTCTGAACCCTAAATGTTTTTGTTTTTTTTAAGCAAAAATATATTCCATTAAAATTTGTAATGATGTTTCTAGATGGAAATTCAAAATGAGATTACTTATTACATAACTCAAACTTGAATATCATAAAGATGTAATATACCCATTCACTCCAGTATTGAATCTATGTACTTAGGAAGAAGAAAAAGCATTTAGATGTTGGTCCTTGGATGTTCAGAATATTTGTTCATAAGACATAAAACCTGATTTGTGGGATTTTTCCTGGTGTATTTTCCTTCCTGGACTCACATCAGTTAGAATTGTACTGAATTCAAACTAAAAGCATTCTTTCAATCAGCATTGATGTTCAAATTTTACCATCTGGTAACAGTTTTTGAAAATTTCTTGAGGGAATGGAGGTCTATAAAGCATCTAAATATACCCCCCCAAAACTGACATAGCCGCTTCTAGATGCTGTGTGACCAGATTCTCTTTTCTCCTAAAATAAGATTTATGCTGAAACATATATGTGCCAACATAAAACTTAAAAAAAAATAAAACACTTAATAGCTGTCCAATGCCAGTTTCCTTTATTAATGTTAAAACAATTAATATAGAATTTTTTCCTATGTATTAGAACACCATAACTTACAAATTTCCTCACAGTAGAATTGTAACAAGCATTCATTGTTCAACACCAGTCCTACCATCAATGTGCACCTGCAGCCACCAAAGGCCACCACCACCCATCCACTCCCCATCCCCACACCAGCCTCCCAGATGGCTACAACCACATTGGTCATTGCAACATATATAATATACATATATAATATATATTATAAAAATAATATATATTATATAATATATAGTATATTATATATAATATATGTATATACTATATACAACACACACACACACACACACATATATATATATATATATATATATATATATATAGAAATGGTCCTGGAAAGGTCTTGACCCTAAAGTTGGAAGTATCTGTAGCAGCTGTGAGAATGGTCATTCTCTCTGGCATTACTAATCACCCCCATTGGGTGAGACTAGAGCACAACAGATGCCATTTTCAACAGAATATAGAAGGTTTTAAAATTAATTTTTATTATACCACTATGAGATATACAATTACAAAACTGTTCATGATTAGGTTTCAATTATACAGTGTCCAGCACCCATCCCTCCAACAGTGCACATTTCCCACCACCAATGTCCACTGATTCCCTCTTCTCTCCCAGTGTCTCTAAACAGGCACTTTGCCTCTTCTCTCTCTCTCCCTCTCTCTCTTTCTTTCCCTCTTTTCTTTCTCTCTTTCCTTTGTCTTACACATTGTGGTTTGCAATACGTATATTTAGTGATTATCATGTATTTCCTTTTGCCTTATTCAATGTTCATTCTAGGCTGGTATTACCATTTCCAACAATTATTAGCACACTGGTCTTCTCCATCTTACCAACCCCTGACTTCCACACACTTGCAGTAGATTCTATCCACTGACAAGATCTCCTGACCCATGTTTTGCGTGATCTTGGACATTAGTATTATGCTATTTTTTATATCCCAGAAATGAATGCAGTAATTCTATATCTCTCCTTTCCCTTCTGGCTAATTTCACTCATCATGATACATATGTCCTGTTATATGATTTAATTCACTCTCATGATATAAATGTCCATCCATTTATAGGAAAATTTCATAACTTATTTTTTCCTAACAGCTTCATAGTATTCCATTGTGTAGATGTACCAGAGTTTCTTAGTCCATTCATCTGTTCTCAGGCACTAAGATTGTTTCCATATTCTGGCTATTGTGAATAGTGCTGCTATAAACATAGAAGTAAAGATGGTGTTTCTGCTGTGTATTTTTGGGCTCACAGGGTATATTTCCAGGAGTGGTATGGCTGGGTCAAATGGGAGCTTAATTTTTCATATTTGGAGGAATGTCTATATTGTTTTCCAAAAAAGGCTGTACCAGTTGGCACTCCCACCAACAATGGATGAGAGTCCCTTTCTCCGCACATCACTTCACTGGCAGCTGTTGTTGCTTCTCTATTCCAATAATGGTTTGGTTTACTCAATGGAGTAAGCTTCAAATATGTAGCAGTACTGTGGCCTTGCTCCTGACTCTACCCTTTTCCACCACAGCCTTTACCTTTTGCATCTCCTTGGTTTACAATCTCCCAGAACAACATGATCGGGCAGGACTGTCATTGTCATTCTAGTTTGGCATCCACTTTTCCAAGTTTACCAAAGGCTTTTTTTAATCATAAAAAGATATGTGGTTTTTTGTCCTCAAGTACATTTACCAGCAAACTTTGTTAGGACTTTTCCTCATTTCCCCCTATTTTAAAGCCCTCTACTTACTGCCTCCAGTGTAAAATGTACCCAAGAAGTGTTTAGTGGATTATCTATCATGAAACATTCCCCTCACTAGCTTTATTCATGTGCTCACACTTTGTCCAAACTTTGTCCAAAACTTTTGCCAGTTTCTGAAGATGATTTAAACATAAGGCATAAATCAACCACCAATATATAAAGGGAGTAGTAAATTACATTGAATATATCTGTATGAGGTAAATGATTTGAGCCCATCAGTCTCTATATGTGTGTGCATAAATTATTTATTTGGAATATAACAAAGTTATGCATATAATTTTGTAAACATATTTTAAGTAACAAGAACTTTTTATTCAATAAGACTGAGGATAGAACTGAAAAAAATAACTGACATCTTATTTTTTATAAATCTTTGATAAAAACGAGTAATAGTAGAGTGCCAAGTAGGGGAATAGGTATAGAATGAGTGGTGTAGTGGGGACCCTGAGATAATGGTAAGAGATCTAGTCACTCTGGCGGAGGGTGGGACAAAAGAGCATTGTATACAAGACATCCTGTCATCAACACTGTAAGCATATTGTGTTTCAAATTTTAAGAAATACCTGAAACATTACATTTAGGTACAAATATATCAGGAAAGGGTTACCATAGGACAAGATTAATATGACATACTTATACAAAGTTTTCATTAACAGATAACATATTTATATAAACATTTAAATAACAATTCACCTAAATTATATGTTTCTATATTCACTTGATTAAATATATTGCAGTTGGATGACAGGCCTAGCTAGCTTGGGAGCTTTGCTATTTTATCCACTCACAGCTTAATCTATTTACATGTTCTTAAGCCAGAGTTCATACTAATGAGATCTCTCTTCTATGTAAACACTAATGGAGAGTGTAGCAGTTACAGAAGTCACCTTGACTCTGAATAAGTAACTTCTGACTTATTATACATCTACTAAGACTTCAATGTTATCTAGATTGGGTACAGCTCCTCTTTATACACACTGGACCCAGCATGGGACAGTTAGAATTTACCAGGAGACTACCAGCCTTGCTACGTCGAGACTTTAGTTTAAGATTATAGGAAGGATCATACTAGTTTGTCCTCAAGCAGGCGAGTGTGACCCTTTTAGTATACAGAGAACAAGATACTCAGAATCACTCTGGTGCAGATAATAAATAAGAAGGACCATGTGGGTACCATCTAGATTACGTGAAGGCATGAAATTAAGATGTATTATTTTATATCAGTTCTCCCTTTCTCTCCCTCTCTCTCTTTTTCACTCTCAGTCTCGCTCTCTCTCTCTCTCCAGTTTTTTACATGAGATAACCTAGAAAGAAAGAGATTAGTCCTTGGTGTAATCCTTTGTTTAGACCAGGAGTAAGGTTTGGTACCACCCTTCTACACTCTTCTACAATCTAGAAGCTATTTAGGGTTTTATTTTGTTGTTGTTGTTGTTGATAGGACCCTTCCTGAAGTTAGGATTACTTTTGTATATGTAAGGGAACTGACTTAAGGAACTGCTCTCTCTTTGGCGGGACTCCTCTCTGGTAGGATCTCTTTGGTGGCACTCTTTTCTGCTAGGACCCTCTTAGGTAGGACTCCTCTCTGGTGGGATCCTCTTTGGTGGAAGACTTGGGCTCTCTGTGTTGTCTGACTAGAGTTAGAGTGCTTTCATTGTATTGGAATGTGGTGGCCGAGCTTTTGTACTATTAAAAGCCTTTTTCAAGCTGTACTGGACTCGTGAGTTTCATTCGTTCCCCGGGCGGCCTTGATGGTAGAAGAGAACTTCTGTCCTGATACAGTTGGGGACCCCAGCAGCTTCCCGACATATCACCATATTTACACTTCAACTCTAAAATAAAAATAAAATATAATTTGATACACATAGAATGAATAAATAGAACACAAGAAAAAATACCATGCTAACTTATGTTATTATCATCAAGGTACAAAAAATCAGAGTATTTTTCTCATTTTTGTGAATTAAGTGTTTTTTTTTTTTTTTTATCATTTTATTATACCACCGTGAGATATACAATTACAACGTTGTTCACGCTTGGGGGTTTCGGTCACACAGTGTTCCAGCACCCCGCCCTCCACCAGTGCCCCTCAGCCACCACCCATGTCCCCAATTCCCTCCCCCCTCCACATCCCGCCTAAATGGCAGGTTCTTTATCTCCTCTCCTCTCCCTCTCTCTCTCCTCCTTCTCCCACACATTGTGGGCTGCACTACGATACACTTAGAAGCCATCATTTGCATTTTTTTGTCTGTCTTTAATGCTCAGTTCTATGTTAGCATCAGAACTTTAGACATTTATTCACTCATGTTCCCTTCTCTATCTAAACCAACCTCTGACTCCCACACGCTTGTGGTAATTTCCACTTTTGGTAAGATCACCTAGTATATTTATGCCATGCAAATAAATGCAGTCATTCTATGTCTCTCCCTTTCCTTCTGACTAATTTCACTCAACATGATTCTTTCCATATCCATCCATTTATAGAAAAATTTCCTAACTTCATTTTTTCTGACAGCTGCATAGTATTCCATTGTGTAGATGTACCACAGTTTCTTTATCCAGTCATCAGTTCTCTGGCATACTGGTTGTTTCCAGGTTTTGGCTATTGTGAACAGTGCTGCTATGAAAATAAAAGTGCGGATTGTGTTTCTGCTGCGTTTTTGCTTTCCAGGGTATATTCCCAGGGGCGGTATGGCTGGGTCAAAGGGAGCTCAATTTCTAGTCTTTGGAGGAATGTCCATATTGTTTTCCAGAAAGGTTGTACAAGTCGACATTCCCACCAACAGTGTATGAGAGTCCCCCTTTTCCCCACATCCACGCCAGCACTTGTTGCTTTTACCCTTTTTGGATATGGGCCATTCTCTGTGGTGTGAGGTGATATCTCATTGTTGTTTTGATTTGCATCTCTCTGATGATTAGTGATGATGAGCATTTTTTCATATGCCTTTTGGCCATTCGGATTTCTTCCTTGTCAAAGTTTCTGTTCATCTCCTCTCCCCATTTT
Organism: Cryptotis parvus; assembly: GCA_021461705.1. Classification (NCBI taxonomy): domain Eukaryota; kingdom Metazoa; phylum Chordata; class Mammalia; order Eulipotyphla; family Soricidae; genus Cryptotis; species Cryptotis parvus. The sequence continues at coordinate 3,173 of JAJIBD010024335.1, read as the reverse complement.
CTAATGGGGTTGGCTGTTTTTTTCTTATATAGCTGTACCAGGTGCCTGATATATCCTGGATATTAACCCCTTATCAGATGGGTATTGGGTGGATATTCTTTCCCATTCCGTCGACTGTCTTTCTATCTTGGTCACTGTTTCTTTTCGAGGTGCAGAAGCTCTTCAGTTTCATGTAGTCCCATATATTTATATTTTTCTTCTAGTTGCTTTGTTAATGGTGCTTCACCTTTGAAGATGTCTTTAGCATCGATGTCGTGGAGGGTTTTTCCTATATTTTCTTCAACATACTTTATGGATTCAGGTCTGACATTGAGATCTTAAAATCCATTTTGAACTGATTTTTGTGCAAGGTGTTAGACTTCAACAAGTGGTGCTGGGAAAACTGTGAATTAAGTGTTTTAATGAAGCTAATAGTTAAACATTAGATCGCCAGCAAATTTTATTTTTTCACTTCTCTGTAACAGACTAATAGAACTAGGGATAGTTTAAAATGATTAAAGTTTTATAGTTTAAAATGATTAAAGTTATTATGAAGGAAAAGCATTCTATTGGAATATTTATGCAAATATTTCAGTTCGAGCGTTTTGATTTATATTGAAAAATATAAATAAAAATTAAACTACTTAAAATTTGGAATATAGAATCTTTAAATATTTATATAAACTATAAGATAACTAATTACATATTTTATTTTAACTTCCTTCCTAATAATTATAAGCATATTCAATTATAAAAAGATAAGTAAGCTTATAAGACTTTTAAAATCCAGTATTATATCTCTCCTTTTTTGACTTTGTTTTGTTTTGGGAAAAAGTGCCTTCATCAGTTTATTTTTTTAAAAATGTTCATTCAAATTTGCTCTAGCCACATGATATATAATATTTACTTTAAATAATATATTAAAAATAACAATTCTTATTTACCACTGCTCAGAGCTGCTGCTGCTACTGTTGGCGACGGCTCTAGGACAATAGGTGGTTCCTGTACCAATTCAGGTGTGACTTACCCACTGCACTATCTATCTGATCTCTCTATGATTTAATAACTCTTCTGGGTGAAATTATTCCCCCCATTGCAAATTGTAGAAGTGTAAAATCAGTTTGTGAGGTATGTTTCATATATGTACTCTCCATTATTCTAGGCATGTAGAGGACTATTAGCTAGATGGAATTGAGACTGTTTTTTTCCTATCATATTTCCTTCTTTATGCATCCATTTTTTGCACAAAGCAATTATATAAATAAAAATGAAGTTTAATTCAGACACTAATTAAAATACTGCCCAAACACAAAAGCCCAGTTCCAGACAGATTCACTAGTGAACTCTACCAAACTTTTTAAGGAGGACCTACTGCCAGTCCTTTTCAAGCACTTCCAGGAAATAAAAAAACAGAAACACTCCCAAACAGCTTCTAGTGGCACATATCACCCTGATACCCAAAGAAGGGAGAAACAACACAAAGAAAGAAAACTACAGACCAATATCCCTGATGAACATGGATGCTAAGATCTTCAACAAAATATTGGCAAACAGAATCCAAAGACTCATCAAGAAGATTATATATCATGACCAAATAGCATTCATCCAGGGAATGCAAGGATGGTTCAACATTCGCAAATCAATCAACATAATACGTCATATCAATGAAAGAAAAAAATAAAAACCATATGATCCTATCAATAGACACAGAAGGCATTTGACAAGATCCAGCACCCGTTCATGAATAAAACCCTCTAGAAAATGGGAATTGAAGGGACTCTCCTCAAGATAGTTAAAGCCATCTACCAAAAGCCCACATAAAAGCATCATTCTCAATGGGGAAAAATTTGAAAGCCTTCCCCTGAGATCAAGGACAAGACAAGGTTGCCCACTCCCCACCTCTTTTAATTCAATATAGTACTGGAAATACTGCCTTAGCAAACAGAGTAGAAAAGGACATGGAGGGTATTCAGAAAGGCAAGGAAGAAGTCAAGCTATCATTATTTGCAGATGACATGATATTATACCTAGAGAACCCTAAACTCTCTACCAAAAAACTCCTAGAAACAATAGACGCATATAGTAGAGTGGCAGGATACAAAATCAACACGCAAAAGTCAGTGGGTTTACTATATACAAATTACAAAAGAGAAGAAAGGGGATATTAAGGAGACAATTCCATTCACAATTGTACCACAGAAAATCAAATACCTAGGAATCAACTTATCCAAGTGCATAAAGGACCTGTACAAAGAAAACTACAAGACACTGCTCCAAGAGATAAAGAGGACACAATTAATGGAAACACATTCCCTACTCATGGATGGGGAGAATCAACCATTGTCAAAATGGTAATACTCCCTAGAGCTCTGTACAGATTCAATGCAGTCCCAATAAGGATACCCATGACATTCTTCATAGAAATTGACCAAGCGGCTCCTGAAATTTGTATGGAACAATAAACCCCCAAGAATAGCTAAAGCAATCCTTGGGAAAAAGAAGATGGAAGGCATCACCTTTTCCAACTTCAAATTGTACTACAAGGCAGTAGTAATTAAAACAGCATGGTATTGGAATAAAAACAGACCTGTGGACCGATGGAATAGAATTGATTATCCTGACACCCAACCTCAGACACATGATCATTTAATCTTTGATAAAGGGGCAAAGAGTCTAAAATGGAGTAAGGAAAGCCTCTTCAACAAGTGGTGTTGGGAAAACTGGGCAGCGACATGTAAAAAAAGGAATTTGGGCCTGTGTCTAACACATTGCACAAAAATCAGATCAAAATGGATTAGAGATCTCAATATTAGACTTGGATCCATAAAGTACATTGAAGAAATATAGGAAAAACCCTCCCACGACATTGAAGCTAAAGGCAGCTTCAAAGGTGAAACATCACTAACAAAAGCAACTAGAAGAAAAAAGATAAACATATGGGACTACATGAAACTAAAAAGCTTCTGCACCTCAAAAGAAACAGTGACTAAGATACAAAAGCAGTCCACAGAATGGGGAAAGAATATTCACCCAATACCCATCTGATAAGGGGTTAATATCCAGGATATATCAGGCACAGGTAGAACTTTACAAGAGGGGAAAACAAAACAACCCCATCAAAAAATGGGGAGAAGAAATGAACAGAAACTTCAGCGAGGAAGAAATTCAAATGGCCAAAAAACATATGAAAAAAT